>CAEFZY010078838.1:0-40966 GCA_903066815.1 Brachyrhaphis roseni
ATAGTTTCATTTCTAGTCTACATTCTGTTTATAACTTCTACACATCTTCACCACAAAATCAGTTGTTTTTTTTTTCCCCACAGAGCAACGGCAACAAAAGCCTGCAGCTCTAAAAATAAAATTATCCTTTTCCAGAAGCCCTTTAAATCCTTTTTCTTGGTGTAAAAAAAGTCAAATTAATTCACCAGTTTGCCTTTTAATGGCACTTCATCTTGCATTGTTTATCTTTTAGTGTGTACTTTATAGCTGGTTCATTGTTAGGAATTCAATTATAAAATTACCCTGCTGGTAACAATTCAGATAAGTACAAGCTCTTAATAAGCTTAATTTTATTGGACTTTTAATATATTCATTAACCTCCTTTAGGCTATTTTCGGATGTCTATTCTCAATTGTTCAATATACTTAACAGAGGACAATTTATGTCCTCTGTTAAGGACATAATTGTCCTTAACAGAGGACAATTAAGGACAATTTATGTTGTCCTTAATTGATTAAGGACAACAAGTGATTTCTCATGTTGGACAAAGCAGTTGATTTGTGTGCTTTTATTTTGGATGCTTGATAAAGACATTCAAAGAACAATGCAATGCTCACCATAGTTTTAATGAATCTAAACACGACATGACATCTAAGATGCAGGTTTAACTTGTGAAGCACTCTCATTTTAATATGTATGTTTGAGATAAAATGTACAATATGGCCTACATAAGTCTAAATTAGGTAACTTTCTATATTTTTGTCTATATAATTTTTGTCTTACTTTTTAGCCTAACTAGCGATTTTACTAAGTTATTGTATGTTGAGAATCTCCTACATCCCTGTTGGAAAATGTTTTTTTTTTTTTACCGTTAACCTCATTACTCTTTTAAGGAACAGCATATGATGCGTTACATCACTCTACCATGTAATGAATTTTGATTGCCAAAATTCATCTCCTGAGACAAAGATTTTTAAGCATTTTTTGTGAAATAACAGGAGAAAAATTATATTGACTTGATGTGTCGCTCATTTCAAAAGGAGAAAAGGTGCACTTTTTTTGTCGCAGGATAGATTCCCTGTGGGATTTGGCTTCTGATTTACAGTAAGCCTGTTTTGTCTCCAGTACACAGTGATGGAGCTCCAGAGGGGAATAAAGCTCTGCAGGGAGAAGGGCTTACAGGGTGGAAGTCAGTGGGAGAGGGATCAATGAGTGTCAGAGAAGCTCAGACTGAACTGTCTGAGTTGTAACAAAGTTATCCTTTCAGCCAGTCTTCTTTCGAAAAACTGATGAGGTTTCTACTTTCAGTTTAGAGAAGCAGTTTGCATGCCTCAGTACTGGCATTTACACATTTGTTGCCATGGAAGTGATTCCAACACCTACTTCAATAACTTAGATGGGTAAGTTAATATTTTGTACATTCTCTGCTGTCGATGAAGGTGAGGTAAAAGTAGAAAAAATGTTTAATTTAACACTTACAATTCTTAACAGTGATGAATGAAATGCAAACATTTCTTATTTTTACAAATGACCCATTGGATGTTTTGAATCACCAGAAGGAAACTTGAATGCTTGCAATTATTGGTCATAAGATTTGGGTCAGGAGTGCATGTTGTCCATGACTGAACTTTTGGTGAATCAGATATCTAACAGAATAACTTGGAGCATGATTTTTGCACCATGATTAGAAAATTATTTTTAATGCTATCATTTTATAGGCAGTCAGATCACAAGTATTACAAGTGGAAGACCAGAAAGAGGGAAACTCCATCTGCTAGCGAATGTCAATAAATTAATATTGAGGACACACATTAAGCTTTTCTGTAGTCAAAACTGTTTTTCTTTTTTCAATTAATTTTTCTTTACTTAACACTGACTGTGCAAGTATACACTGAACAATTAAAACATTCCAGACAGCTTCATTAACTTTTTTTTTTTTAAAACATATGAAAGACATCTAGAAATAAGCATACCTTGAAGAAACTATTTGTAATCGATCTTCCATTGTTGTGTAACCAACAATGGAACCCATTGTTGGTTACACTGGATCCCAAAGGCCTCTAGAAAAATAAACGTAATAAAGATTGGCATTTGTTAATTATATGTGGTGCTACAATTTGCCATTCCCCCCAAAGCAAGAAGGCCCTCTCCCCGCAACATAAAAAGGAAAAAGTAAGTAAATCTCACAGGTCTCAATTCCGAAGTATGGATCAGATGGTTTCATTTTGCCAGCTTCCAAAAAGTGATTTTAATCAATGTCGTGGGGCCCTGGACTCACATGTGGGATTAACGCTCCCCAGCAATCTTTAAAGCAAAACTATACATCTGTCACTCTTTTCAGAATCAATTGGTGTCCTCAGGCTGCATTTTTCACACCAGCTCTGTTGGCCATTGTTTCCAAATTGCATGACAAGAATCATGAACCAACTGCTGTATCTCATACTACTTCACTGTCAGGAAGAAATTTAACAAACTATCCAGAAAAAGAACTAAAAATGTAAGTCATTACAAATTAAATTTGTTTGAAGACACGTTCCCTGATTAATTTATGAAGCTCACTTTCTGAAGTTTTACAATACCTATGGTCATCCTTGTCTTTTTAAAGTATTTTAGCCTTAAAGGGGCAATATTATGCATTTTCCAGGCACATTGGACTCTGTAAGAGGAAATTTCTGCTGAGGAACAGAGCAATAAGCCCTGTATCAGCAGAGCAGAGTTAGAAAAGTCTACTCCAGGTATTTTTTGGTTCCCAAAAAGGGGGGAACTGGATTCACCCTATTCTGGATCTGAGGGCTGGTGTATTCATCTTTTCGTTGTCTGTTGCACTGAGGCAATCGGTTCACCTGTTGACCTGACATTCGTTTTTCAATTGCACCATGTTCTCCTTCAACCTGTGCTGTCCCTGAGCCAGAGGGTGTTCAGGTGGTGTACTGAAATGGCAGATAGCCTTGGTGAGATAGCATGGCATCTTGTTTGACCACGTCTGGATGACTGACTTCTTCTGAGAGAGGATGCTCAGAGCAGAAGCGCACACACACAGATACTCATTCAGCAGCTATTCAATCTTGGTTTCATGATGAACCACGAGAACATGTATGCCCCAGCACAGAATATTGTCTTTCTGAGACTGGCACTGGACTATGTTCACTGCCTTTCTGTAAGTGGACATGTGGGATAAGTTGATATTCAGCCTCACTACGTTCTACCTGCACAAATCGGTCCTTTTCAGGCTGTGCTGTTTGCTACTGGGATTGATAGCTTCTACAATACTAGTTTTCCCACTCAGCCATTTGCACATGAAAGATATTCTGCACTAGGTAGCAATGCTGAGACCGCCATGGTCCATGGAGAGTGCTAATCATGGCAGTGTGTGGTGCACCCTTAGCTCCGTTGGACGTTTCTGCAGCAGGGGATGCCTTATAAGTCCCGTTGACATGAAAGGTGCTTAAGGCTTTATGCTTTACAAAAAAAGTTTACTCCACCTCATTGCACATTGCAGTGTGAGTTGGAGTTCATTTGGAACTGTACATAGAGCACCTCTTTTGTTTATTAAATTTACTAAAACACCCTAATGGTTTGCTTAATGATGATCAAAGATTTCAAGGTGTTCATAAGTCTGAACACCCTTCAAATGACCAAGTTGCCTGCATAAAGCTTAAAGTTTAGTTGGTGCTTCTAGCCCTGACTCATTCTTATTCTGCCCTCCCAGCTTTCTTTGATATGACAGGGTTAAATCATAATTGCCTGTGGTTGCATGGAAGAGCAAATGGTTTCTGCTTCAGAAGTCTCACAGCATCAGCTTTCAATACAAGGTTTGGAGGACAGAGGACCCACAGGAGAAAATTAGATATGCTTTAAAGCCAAGACCTTGGCAAACAGCCACAGCTGGTTTAAAACCTGTCAGTAACAATTAGGCCTGGAGACCCTGATGGAGAGTATTCTCTAAGATGATTTAAATAGTAAAGCAAACTTGTCATTAAAAAAAGGGTTGTGCAGTTTTTTTTACACCTTTGACTGTATTTAAAACCCTTTAATAGTATTAATTTGTGTTCAGGTGGGAGTGAATTCTTGCTGTGAATCTGTTGAAAAAGTGTTGAACAGGTTTAATTTACTGACTGACAGATATCGGTTAGGCTAAGAAATATTTAAAACAAGCAGTTGGACACATCAGTATTTCTATTTTTGAAGTGTTGCATAGTTGTCCACCTTTAAATCCTTCACTTAATTAGTTTAAAACAAAATTTCCTTTCTTAGAATAAAGTGATTTATGCTCTAAATTTTTTTTTCAGTAGAAAAAAATATTATTTTTAATACCATGTCCCTTTTTGAAGCCTTTGCCACCCTATCATATCCAAGGGATACACATTTTAAATTGTGTCCCTTTAAAATGGGATATACTTTTTGGCTACAATGATTTTGAGATAAAAATGTTGCTATTGAGTTATGCAATGCATCTGGAAAGTATTCACAGCACTTCAGTTGATCTGCATTTTATTGTTCCATCTTTGTTTCAAATTGTAATACATTAATCTCTTTCCACAAAATTCTTCCCATCATTTTTTCCATCATGACAATGTGGGGAAAAAAATGTTTTCACAAATTAATTTAAAAATAATAGTAATAAAAAAACAAGTAGTCATATTTACATAAGTGTCCAGAGCCTTTGCTTAATACTTTGTTGATCCACCTTTGGCAGCAATTGCAACCTCACGTATTGTTTTTAATATAATGCCACAAGCTTGACTTTAGGCAGTTTTGCCCACCCCATTCTTCTTTGCACTACTTCTCAAACTCCATCAGGTTGGATGGGACACATCTGTACACAGCCATTGTCCGATCTCTCCAGAGATTCGCTCTAGGAAGAGTCATGGTGGTTGCAAACTTGTTCCATTTCCAAATGATTGCGGTCACTGTTCCAGTTGGGATCTTCATAGCAGCAATATTTTTTTTTGTATCCTTCCCCAGATTTGTGCTTGAAGACATTCCCTTCTCGGAGGTCTATTAATTCGTAATTTCTTTGATGTTATGCTTTGTGTTTGCTCTCTGACACCTTTGGGACTTCATAAAAACAGGTGTGTGCCTTCCCCAATCAAGTCAAATCAACTTATTTTATGACAGGTAAACTCCATTTAAGCTGTAGAATCATCACAAGGAGGATCAGTAGAAATGGCTGCATTTTGAGATTCATGGCAAAGACTATTAATTCTTACATAATGTGGTTCTACTTTTAATAAATTAAGAAAAAGTTCTACGTTGCAAAAAATATGGGATATTTGTTTATAAAGTCATGAGATAATTGACATATTTTCCCAGCATTGTGCTTTGTCTGATACCTTCTTTTCTTTCACAATAAAACATGCTTTAGCATGTCATACTGTGAGTACTTGTGTTTCCATTACAAAGTCACTGCTGGATCTCTGTTACCTGCTGTGTGTGAAAAGCTGACAGGCCAGACAATAAACCAGGTTGTATTGATGTCCGTGTTTTTTCTTTTGGTGCCAAACAACCTATTTAAAGCTTCACACTAATGTAATACAGATATAACCCTTGCTGACGTTTTGCATTGTCCATGTGAGAGTCTCACACCTGCTTGAATTAAGTACTTAGTACTTTATATTCTATACTTTCAGTCACAGGAGGGCTAGTCAAAAAAATAAAATAAAAGACTTTTCTAGCCTGTGAAGAGCTCTATCAGAGGAGTCTTTCAGATTCTTCCATAGAAAAATTTTTGTATTTATGACTGTACTGCAAGTTTTTAATTATGACCCAAATACATTTCAAGCATTTTTAATAATTTGTACTGTAATAAAAATCTAATTTCCTGAAATAAAAACTTAGTGGTTCAAGAAGAGAATATCCAGGCTCTTTGAAACATGAGTATCTGCACTCAAGAAAAAATATTTTACAGACGCATGCATGTGGGAATTTGGCTGTCATCCAGATGTACTGATTTTATTTTATTTTTCAGTTTAAATTCCAAACTAGCCATCCAAACATAATCCATACTACAAATGCATTGTTGCTCTGTAGATATTTGGAGCAGCCCTATGGAGAAAGTGTTTGCCTTGATGTGTTGAAAGGATTTTCCCAGTTACTTCATTCTTTGGTATTATATTTACTCTTTCATTTGCAGATTGGCAGTGCTAATCCTCTGTCAACAATTAAATTGTGCTGCAGTGTCTGGTCTCTGCCAGAGCTTCTAAACAGGATGTGCTAAAGAACTTGACTTCATGATCAAATCTATTTTCTCACAAGCCTTTAGGAAAGTACAAGTTGCATCATTTTAAAGTGATTGATTTCAATTCTAACATCGCTGATGTTTACTCTGTAGTCTGCAAAGCAAAACAAGCCACCTACAGCAGTCGATTTTGATATAAAAATGACAAAATATTCACAATAGTAGTATGGTATTGATTAACAAAAGACATTTCTTTTTTGAGCAGAGAACAGAGTCTATTGAATCATTGATTTATGAGAAATCAGTGGCAGGTGGCAGAAACCCTGGTATGACCTGATAGGAGAGGATAAAGCCGGAAGTCATAAACAGTGGACAATAAACATAAAAGTGTGCACAGTTACAATGAAGCCAACCCCATGATAATAGTGGCGTCTGGCTTGTGTAGCGCTGTTTGTGGCATCAAAAGCTGACAGTTCAAACGATGAAGCAGAGAGGATAATTTAACATGCCCCCAGAACACTGTGCACACTTGCACTTAAAAGCCCCTGGCTTTGATTCAGATGTGTTTCCCTGTGCTTGGATTCTCCCTCATCAACTGAAGTCAACTGCGTTAACTCAGTTTCCAGCAACAGGGAGATGAGAAGTTTCTGGAAGGAAACTGCGATGTCATAGGCACCTTTAATTACCCTGGGAGGAACGCGATGGGTTTAATAACGCTTGCATGCCTGTGGTGCCCTTATTGATGGAGTTTTATAAAGTGACAGAGAGATCGCCTTTTTGAGGCTTGAAGTTGCAGCAGAGAGGTTTGTCACTATTTTATGTATAAAACAGCAGTTCAGATCAGTAGTGGACAAAGTACTCAACTCTAGTATTGGTACTCTACATCAAATCTTACTCTACAAGTAAAAGTTGTTCGGTCAAAAGTTAACTCAGTACTGAAGTACTTTTAAAAATATGTATGTATTCAAAAGTAAATTCGAGTATGCAAACGTACAAATTATATTTTCTAATATCAGTACACAGCTGTATTATTTTGAGTGCTTCTACAGAACCTTGCAACTTGCTGAAACCACCTAATGTATTGCCATATAGAACCTCTGCTGCAAAAAGTCTACAGTACTTGTAAAAACTTCAGCATAAAATGCAATGAAAAAACAACCCATTTAGATTATTTTACTCAAGACATTTCCAGAAAGAAAAAAAAACAAATGACTATTTTTCTCCCCCTCAAACGGTAACACTGGTAACTATAAGTAACACCATAATTAACAGAAGCTTACAAATGTCAAACATTGAGCTAAACCTGTATAAGCTGGACACAAATACAAACTTTATCAAACACAAGACATTATCTGATTTTCTTAAGTTGATGTAGCCATCCATGTGATGCTACATAAATATTTCAGCTGAAGGCCAAGCCAAATTCTGTATGAAGAGAAATTTGTACTTTTCCTCAAAGTGGTAAGCACAAGAACAAGGTTCCTTCTAAGGTGAACGTTTCATTCTTCAGAAGAACTCGAGCGCAGAATTTTTGCTGTGTCGATGTAGATCTTTCCCACTGCAGCATTTGTCAATAAATCGTCCACTTCAAATTTCATACCAGTTGCACAGTAGTTAGACACCATACAAAAAAGCTCTGCACAACTGATTTGTCAAAATGCAAGAACTCCAAAACCAGGGCTGGAAGAAGCAAAGTATCTTTACTGTTCAATAAATAATTGAATAATTCCCTCAAATAATTCTGAGTAGACAGCTAAAAATATGTTTCAAAAATATAGTTATCAGAATGAAGCAATTATTAGACATCAGGTTTATAAACATATGCCGGTTATAATTAAAGCAGTTTAATTTCCAATACTTAATGCTTCTTTTGCAGTAGCCTTCCAACAGCCTTTTATGCTGTGGACATTAAGTTGTGATTCTGCAACATATGTTCATATCACTTTGCTGACAAATGTTAATTAAAACCACTGACTGAATATTGTCTGTTTTGTGATCAATGGTTATTATAATTCTGCAAGGAAGGTGACAGTGGAAAACAGAGTAAATCTTTGACCACCTTTTAGTTTTTAAAATTTTTTGCCTTAAACATCTCTTGGAAAGAAAGAGGTGGTTATTTTGTTGCCAAAATCATTTTTGGCCAAAAAATTACTTGGACCATTATTTTTAGTAAGGTGACAAAAATAGTTTTAGCTTTTACATTTTACTTCAAATAAATTTACCTTGCTTTAAAGTATAGGTATCTCTGCTTATTTCTCCCTCTAGTCAGTTTTCTTTTTTTTGGTCTCCATATCATGGAATTTCCATTCTCACCACCTCAGCAGTTGATGTTTATGGTTAGGAGTCAAGCTACTGTGTTCTGCAAGTATGTAGGGGAAGGGTTTCAATTTATCTGGTTTTTGCAGACAGGTTTTCAGTGGCAAGCAAGCTACTGATATGCGCTATGTGTAGGTACTCAACTGATGTGCAGGGAAGGGGGGTTTCTTAGCTTTTGCTATCAACTGAGTTTGCCAGCTAGGTGACCAAGCAAACAGCCTGCAGTGCTATGTTGGTGATAAGTACAAAGCAGCTAAAGAAATGCAGCATATTCACTGCCAGCATGCTGGGAAAGTGTTGCAAAGATACAGCATTGTGGGACACAATATAATTGGGTGATTCATTTCAGTTAAATTTGATTTCTCTTTTTTTATTAGTGTATAATGCTTTATTTCAAAACATAAAGGATTGAAATAGAAATTAGAAGACACTTTTCCCATAGTACATAATTTCTAAGAAAAAGGGAATTCTGAACAACTATTAGATTTTTTTTCCATTAGTAATGAATATAGAGACAGAGAGACAAAATAATCAGACTTGGATTATTGAGAATGCTGTCGGTATCTACCTCAATTCTGGTGAGATATTTCCATGCACCCATCATAAACATAAATATGAAATAGCTAGTAGATTTCATTGTTTAACTTTGAGGCTGCTTGAAATGATCTTAAAGTAAACAACTTCAGAGAATTTTTATAAGCATAAGAAATGATCAAATTTGGATTTTGTATAATAGTATTATGGACATAGTTTCACATGTACATTCACCTTACTAAGTGGTGCCGAAGATTATTTTAAGTTGCTAAGGTATTTTCTCACTTCGATGATTGAATGAAAAAGTTTCACAGCACTCATTAGACTGAAAAATACTAAGAATACTAATTGAAAATGTAAGAATTTATATTTTCCATAATGTTATTTTTCTCTATATAGTTTCTGCACAATTGATGACTCCAAAATGATTTGTTTAAATTACATTAACTATTTATAATACGGATGTGCCACTACTTTATCAAAATGTAGAAGAGATTTGGTAACTTAAGATGGAAGGAAAGTGGTTAAGATATCAAGGAACAACCTTGATGGCTCCAGTCTGCTGTGAACTGGGTAATGTTGAGATACCAGTATCACTGTTATGAGGATAGCCAGTTTTCCAAATTTATAATGTTCAACTTGTGTGGATTAATTAAAATCCACAATACATTTCCATTGTCTGCTTGGTTCTTGATTTATTATTGAAGCACTGAAACTGTGTAATAATAATTCCCACCTGGAAAATCAATAAAATCCACAAATTGATACCGACATTCCTACTTGTTGTTGGTGTATGTGCATTTCTAATCTACTTCAAGGTTTGCACAAGAAAACCAAAAGTCATTTCAGTTTGCTACATAAATGCAACCAAAAAACAGCAATATATACACCTGCTGTCAGGGGAAGGGATTAACCATCAGCAAGGTATAATCCCCAATCATCAGCATGCTGAGCACTTAACACAAAATATGGCCTGGTTTTCCCCGTTCTGAATATAAAGCCCAGACTGTGACATTTGTAGGACGCTTTTCTCTGCAAGAGAAAATCACATTTGATTAAGCAGACAGTTTCAGAGGCACTCAAAGAACATAGAGGGCTGCAATAAAAGACAGAGAAGGATTGAGAGGCCTGAGTGGCCAAAGCAAATTTCACTCATGGATGCCTTTTAAAGTGGAAGTGCGTGTCCACACAAGTGTTTTTGAGAATTACCACAGATGCCTATATCTGCTTTCAGAGTGTCATTTTAATGTTACTTTGCACTAATAGCATTTGGCAGATAAAAATGTAACCTTTTCCTTCAATTTACCGCCCAGTCCTTTTTTATGTTGAGTCCTTTCATGGCTCTCTTGCCCATGGTTTCTCCTTGAGACGAAATCGTGACCATGACTAAATTAATTTCCATTCTGATCTTTCAAAAGGATTGTTTGGTGTCATACCTTTGAGTGATTGTCATCTTCTTGAGAAATTATCCATGATTATTCAGTACATGACTTCTTTCTGTCACTGTATTGCATAATATGACAAATAGCAGCACCAAATCCACTAAAATCAGATTAGTGGTTTAGTCTGATACTCACATTGAGAACATTCACAAATTGGCTGTTGGTTTCTTATATTACGTCACCCTACAGTTATTTTATACATCCATCCATTTCCATACCCACATAATACCTATCAATATATTTCAAATGTTTGTGTGTTTTCTGTTTTTTTTATTTATTTATTTTTTATTGTAAACCATTTATTTCTGGATTAACTGTTGATGGAACTATTGTTCATGTGTTTTAGCTTTCTAATGTTATAGTATCAAGTACTTATAGCACAGAAAATTAATATTGACTATATCAACATTATCCAAAGTAGATATAATTCTTATGAGACTCTTGAAATGAAATCAACTCAAGATGTTCATTACAACACAAGTAATCTGGTAACAAAAACAGAAAACAGTAAATTTGTCTATCTTAATTAATGTGCAATAAACTGGAAATGGAATAAGTATTAAAAGTGAAACTACAAAGAGGTTTGGAAAGTCAGCAAACAACCTGATATCCAAACCCATTTAGAAAGGGATTATGCTTCCTATTCATATAAACTAATAAAATCAATGTAACTTCAAGTGTGAAGTAACATGATGGTGAAATGAAAAGATTTCTTTAAACCTATGTCTGAAAGTGCATGAATAATTTTGAACTTAACTGTATTTAAGAGCTCAAAATAGTTGGCATTTTACATAGTACTAAATTTAGCGCTAACTTCACACTACCTCCTGCTGACTAACTTTGCATAGTCAGCAGAAACAAGAGTACAATAGGCCAGAATATAAAAATGGCAGCATTAGCACCATAAAAAGTAAGTAGAATTGGTCTAAGCCTTTATGTTTTTCAACTGACTCAAATTAATCACAGATCGATGCACTGAACATCACCAGTAATATGCAGGAGAACAGAAATGCCTAGAAAGAAAACACTCTGAGGGACAAAGGGAAAGGCAGAAAATAAGTTACAGACTTTCTATTTAGTACAATGATTGTAAGATGAAACCCCTGAGGTTGTAACATAAAAAAAGCTATTCACCAGATTGTCTTGAATGAGCAGTACTCAGGACAATGCAAGGCAAGACTTCACACACATAAATCCACTTCTGCAGAGATGTGATGATAATGATTTTGTGCAATATTAGATGGGAAATTGGAAAGCAGAGTATATTGTAAGATCTTGAGTATAACTGCAGGACACTATTTGTGTTATGTGTTGGCCAGCAGTTGTTGAAATGAAGATATCAACAAAGGTATGCATTGTGTATGTGTTGAATCTATTTGGAATGAAACTGGAGAAATATACTGCAAGGGACTGGTTTATTGCCAAGGCTGATATGACACGCAAAACTTCTGCTTCAATTACTACAAATTCTTTCTCCTCTCACTAGTTGGCAGATTGTTTTCAAGTTGTTTTCCAGATGCATAAATGATAAATGCATATCCCAAAAGACAACTTTTCATTGTTTGCAAAGGAAGAATGTGAACTGAGAATGAAAAAGCAAATATTTCTATGAACATATATATATTTTTATAGGTAAGCTGAAATAGAAAAAAACAGCAAATTAAACAACATAAAAACACATTTTCATTTGGATGGTAGGCTTAAAATTTTACATATTTGTGTCATGCTTTGATTTACAGACTTTGACATGACTTAATGCACTCTCAAGACTGTGTATAAGTTGCTTGCCACATGGAGTATACTTGATGTGCTTTCTTAGATTTTTCCCATGTCCATCTTACCTCAAAAAAACTAGTCAGGCCAGAATCTTCTCATAACATCAGTTTACAATTGTTAGTTAGGATCTCTTTGTGATGAATGAAAACTGCCAGACAGCAGATTGTCTCAAGGTTCTTGGACATGGTCTTCTGGGGTGAAACAAGAACACGCTGTACTGTTTTCCCCTTTAAATATAACCCCAAATGTTTGAGCATGTAAAAAACCGGCGCAATAGTAGCGTTTCATAATTGTGGCTGCAAATAAAGATTTATGTTGATTCACTGAACAGTCAGGTGGCAGTTTTGACAACTGGGAAAATGATCTTACCAAGCTAACTGAACAACCTAAAACTATGTTCACACAGCAGGCCAATGAGACCCAAATATGTGTTTGTTTTTTTTGCCCATATGAGGACATATTTTACTTTTTTAACAACAGTTTGAACCGCCCAATTCCAATCTTTTCATCCCCCAAAAATCTGAGTTGTACCACTTCCATACTAAATCAAATAAATGTCTGATAATTTTCAGTGTTTGCAGTCTGAACAGGGAGCTGCACAGTGGTGCAGTTGGTAGCACTGTTGCCTTGCAGAAAGTAAGTCCTGGGTTCTCTTCCTGGCCCGGGGTCTTTCTGCACAGAGTTTGCATGTTCTCTCTGTGCATGCGTGGGTTCTCTCCGGGTACTCCGGCTTCCTAAATTGTCCCTAGGTGTGAGTGTGTGTGCATGGTTGCTTCTCTGTGTTGCCCTGCGACAGACTGGCGACCTGTCCAGGGTGTACATTAGCTGGAGATAGGCACCAGCACCTCCCGACCCCACTAGGATGGATGCAGTCTGAACAGTTTATGCGACTTTTGTCATTGATGTGAGACATGCATTATATTTTTGCACCAACTGAAGCCAGACACAGTGAATCCAGACTGTATGTTTGGCTGAAAATTATAATTATGAAAATTAGGACCTTATTCCACATCACAATCTATTACCTATATAAATTGGTTTTAAAAACTTTTCACAATCCAGCTGCATCTCAATAGTTTTGAAAAGTGAGTTTAGACCATAGGGCAGCCATTGTCTGGCACACCCTCATACAGGCATGGGTGATGTTCTTTGAAATCTATTTCTGCCACCATGTTGATGAATCAGCCCAATGTCATGTTTGGTTCAGAGTCAAAACAGATGGTGGGCTCTGTGCTCCATCACGTCATAGGAAGCACACATTTTGATGCTCCCCAGAAGTTTACCTTTATAGTTGTGTGGTCTGAGTCCAGTGTGAATATGGCCTACACCGGTTCAAGTGAGGATTGGAATATAAATATCATAATGTGTCTTCAGACAGAGTGGTCTCAAAGGTCACACCATAAATCACATAGGCTTTTGGAAATATTTTTTTTCTATCAGTCAAAAATCTGCCGTATCTCTGAGTTTGTCTTTCAAGCTGAAATCAATTCCCTTGTGAGCTTTTTGCTAAAGCTGTCAGTGACCTAAAACACAGATGTTCCCATTAATGTACTTATTTATTCCCATCTTTCTTCATGACCCAGTTTTGTTAGTTATGTCTTTGAAGTCTGCTAGATTTGGTTTCAGGCTCAGTGTTGCTTCTTTCAGTTTGCTTACTTTCTAACAAGAACCTAGGAGGCACTTTAGCACATACGCTTACATAAAAACCCATAAAGTGTTGTAAAATTGAGGGCTGACCCTCAGTTCCGTTGTAAAATATTCACAGGACAGTTCAGATGACAGACCTTTTGGTCTCAATGGTAGCATACTCGTGACCCAAAACACAAATCCAGTCGGCTAAGAGTTTATTAAATCAAAGAAAACAAGGAGAAATTATATGTTCATCTTGTTATCTGTCCTTTCTCCCATTTAAAAATATAACTTATTGGCAATTAAAAAAAAGAACAAAAAAGTTTATTCTGTAAATCTTGAGGTTGTTCTACTTTTTTAAGGGTTCACTAAAATAATTTAAAAAAAAACTCTCAAATGAAACGAGGAGTTGACCCGCTAAGAAAAAGTTTACAGAAAGCTGTACGCTGCACTAATTACTGACCCACGCCTCAGAGGGTTTATAATTAGTTTATTCATTTCTAAATGCCGTTGGAAGATTTAAGAGGCCTCCCTTTAACTAGCCTCTCTGACCTAAATTGAGCAAATTGGGATGAGATTTGTCCTCGGAACTACACACATAATTGATGAAAAAGTATTTCTCCCAACTAGATACTGCAGAAGCCAAGATATATACATATATAAATAAAAAGCTAGGGATGAGTGACACCAAAAGTTTTCTTAGTTCAACATGACACTGACTCACTGTTATATGGATGTAATCATTATACATTTCATATAACCACCTTTAAACCAAATAGAAATTAATTAAAAGTATATTTACCTCTACCGTAGTTGGAATTGGTTGGTATTTCATCAAGCAGCTCTTCAAAGGATGACATGGTTCGGGTGTTAAAAAAATTTGTCGGTGCACTCAGTCTGTGGTTAAAATAAAACCACTTGCATGCACGTCAACTTCTGCTTTTCTCAATTCTTTTCCACTCAGTTACAAAAGTGATGTAATTCAAATGTAATGTAAAATGCTATTATTTTTCCACTATACCTTTTTTTTTAAAAAGAAAATGGCTTTGTGGAAACAATTTTGTGTTTACTGCTGTTTCTTATGCTTAGCAGATGCATACAGGATGCTGTAAATTGTATTGATTTGACAGAGCTGATGTAATAAAGAGGGTTACATTGCTGTATCATTTTACATAGCCCGGTACCCCTTTCTTGCTTTTCATTTGCTGGTAATGTATCTACTGAGAGGCAGTAGAAACAGACGTGGCATAAATTTGTGTGCAGAAAAAGTCAATGAGGAATGTAGGCTAAAACTTTAAAAATGTTTATTTTAATAAAGTAATCATACTTTATTACAATAATGTAATATTCAGTGACGGCCTCACCGCAGATTCTGGTGAAAAGCTTTATTTTATCAAGTTGATATCTTATTCTGGGTATAAGAGATTACTAACATAATTTCATTATACCTTATTAGCTATAAATTAAATTGTTATCCATAAAAAGAGGAATCTGAGTTTAATTTTTAGTGATTATGTAAAAACCCAGTTCAATAAAAAAAAAAAATAAAGCATATGAAACAACTGTTATTAAATATACATCTGCTATGTTTTCTGAATATCTTTAAACTCCTTAGAATTTCAATTTGAAGATATCACATTTACATTAGAACAACATATTAAGTTATCAACCTGTCTAGACATTAAGTTATACATTTTGTGAAAACCGTGTGTGTGTATGTATGTGTATATGTATTTTTTAATGTTTTTACTGTCACAGTTAAGTGTTATTCTGTTGTGGTTAAGCACTTAATATTTCCATAAAATGTACTGAATTTTGTGGTTGGAAACTGACAAAATGAGAAAATATTTATCAGTATTTGTGCAAGGTATTGTACATGAACACAATTTTCCAGAAATTGCAGGCAACATAAAACCATGACAATGAGCATGCACAGCCTGTGGTAGCCCATTCATTCCTGTTTTGAACTGATGATTAATAATTTTCTGCAACAAACGGGTTTTCTTATGCAAATGTCATGCAGTGTAATAAAGCCAGACTTCACAGTATTCAGATGTTTGTCATTTTAGTAGTTTTAAAAGAAAGGAGTGGAGTTGTTTCTTCCACTCTTTGTCAGAATTCTGGTGCATAAATGTGTCGATTGTGCTCTTTCATTGTGTTTGAAAATAACCCCTTTATATCATTTTATTCTGAGTCCCATGTGTTAGTCTGCATGTGGATCAGAAAAATACCCTGTAACTAAGTCTCGTTTCACTTGTAAATGCCACAATTTTGTGAACAAGGAACAGAAAACTTTTGAGACTTTTCATAATGCCCTTTTGACAGAAAATTACACGCAATCCAAATTTTGCCGGATCTACTGATTTCCAGTCAAAACCTCAAAGCAGGAATTACTAAAGTAATTTTTTTTTGTTGAATACACCTGTGTGTGGTATACTGCATATGCCGCTTCTACATGTATAAACCATGTAATTAAAGGTAGAATGCTGTTATCTACTTGTTGTTACGGCATAAAAAAAAACAAACAAAAAATCTTTTGTAAAATGAAAACTCTTGGGTTTACCAGGCCATTTATCCAAGTCGAAAGATGAAGCATGACTCACTTTCTGTTTCTACAGCTGTAATTATGAGTCTGTGAAGTTTGAACTCCCAGGATCCTTGTGGTCTGTTATGTGTGTCACATTGTTTCCTTGTTTTTCCTGTGATGATGCTTTGGTGTGAGAATGTTACTGGTGAAATGATTGCACCCTTTGCCTGTTATAATTTCCCCCCCCCACTTGTCCTGTGGGATAAATTGTCATCCCTACACAGGCAGCTTCATGCAAAGGCCTCAAGGTTTTGGCAAGCTGCTTTAACATCTTGACACAACTCAGCCTGCTAATGAACTGCATTACAAACCCATGGCAGCACAGACACACAGGAAAAACTTGTTTCCTTCTTTTTGTTTCTTCATAATTAACTTTGTAATTAATGATGGATAAATTGCTTGGGTAGATTAAAGTTTTGACAGACACATAAATTCTAAATAAATTAAAGACAAACAAAATAGGCTTTATTTAAATAAAAACAGAATCAGAGTCCCATTCTGCTTTCTGTTTTGTGTGGTTATCTGTTCAATTTGTTTAAGCCTAGATGTTTCAACATATTCCCATTTGGACTCCTGTATATTCTTACTTAATATGTATTCACAGAAATAAAAATATTTAATCACTCTGTTCCTCACACTTTGGTAATGTTGAACATGACAATTTAGCTCTTATATCTGTCACAAGTGATCTTATTTTTTAACCTTGCATTTGTCAAAAGCCCATTTTGTCAAGCCTAGAAACCTGATCTAATATTCAAAAATTTTTAGTCTTTACTGTCTAACTTTGTGGGATTGCCTGCTATTTTTTTAACCCTTTTCTTTAATTGGCCTAGAAAGTCAAATTCTTGTTTCTCTTCTTTCCTTTTTATTTTGTCAACTCCATATCTTGGCTTTTTTTTGTCCTATAGCCCTAAAGAACTCTTAAAACATCTGAGTCAACCTGCTAAAGCAAGTTTTACACAGGGCCTCAACCATCCTGCTTTGCTCAAACACAAAAAAGCCATTTCGTCTTTGGGGTCATGTGAGTGTGAACGCTTCACAGAAAATGGCAAGAAAGCAAATATTTTCCCAGTTTTTGACATGTTTTGGCTATGATCTGAAACCTTTGATCAACTGATGAACATCCTCTTTGAGATGAAATGTAATTTCCAATCATTTGCCAACTCTTTTGATTTATTTTTGCTTCTTTCTTCCTTTTGAATTTTGAAACTCTACTCTATCTACTTACGTCCCAACAACATAAAATGCAAATGCATGAAATTGCCCTTACTGTTGTACTATTTCATTCAGAAGTATACATGATGATTGATGTCAATGATGTTTCACAAATGAACTTAAGAAATCCACTCTCCTCATTTGTGAATGTCTAAAAAGCTTTATCTGCAGAAGCCAACACAAGGAAAAAGAGAACGAAGATCTGACAGCAGCTTTAAATTTGAATTCTTGTTTCAAAGCTATTACGGAAACAAACTGCTGAATCTCTTATTGTGAGAAATAAAGCAAAGCCTGTTCTTCATTCTGTTTATTCTTCTGATTGTGCACATTTGCTATTCAAAGCTCTCTACTTTCATGACATTCTGGTTTGACTATGAAGTCAGTGCGTGATTCTTAGATGCAAAGCATTTAGCTGCTTTGAATCAACAGAGTCTGTCAGACTCAGCTAATTAGTGAGTTATTAAAATGGGGGTGGCAGTGCTTTGGCAGGACTTCACAGATTCCGGTCCTTTTGGTTGTTCCTGCTTTTGGCAGCAGCTGTGCTTGTTTTTGAAATGGAAAGCCAAAGTATACAACGTCTTTCAGCAATACATTGTTTGTGTATATTAATCTACATAGCTGTATATGCAACATCTAACTTCTGTTAGATGTTTGCAACTGTCTGTGATTTCTATAAATAAATAAAAAATAGAACAAAATATTTAAAGCTATTGTCAGAATTTTACATTATAACAGCTGCAAGAAGCAGTAAGAGTAAACAAAGAAGAAGCGTGTTGGTATACACACCATAGTCCTTTAAGTAAATGCAGAACCCACTAATCTTCTAACTGCAGCGTGTGCCTTTTGCCAAATAACTCTAGTGGGAACGTAAACATTCTCTTTTATATCAACTGTAGAGTGAGATTGTCAGCTTGACCCCCCCAGTCTATTATGCATAAACCAAATTTTCCGAACTGCTGTGCAGAACCTGCAACATCTGCAGTGAAACATCTCAGCGTCACTCGCAATGGAATTCATCTGATTCTCCATCTTATTATTCTCCTTGGATTAAAGTAACTAGCAAATTTTTATTGCTTAAAAATTGAAATAACATTGTAAAGTAGTTAGTATGTCATGAGTTATAAGGTTAGGAAAAAATTCTCCCATTCATAAATAATTTTGATTAGCCAGGTTTTATTTAGCAAAGGCAAACTAAAGACAACCAAGTAGGAAAGCTAATACAGTCTTGATGCTGAAAAAGCTTTTGATTCACTTGATAATTATTTTAGTATTAGGTTTAATTTACATGAGAAATTTGTTACAACAATAGAGATTATGAATGATGTCAGATTCAGGATTAATGGTGGACTGTCAAACCCACTTGAACTACAACAGTTGTTCACAAAGATTTCCCATGTCTCCACTTTTATTTCTCCTAACACACTAAAACACAACATTTCATATGAGGGAGCTGTGCAGTAGTTGTGTAATAGCACAACTACTAGCAGCGGAAAGTGGATGAACATGTCACTTTCCACACATAATCTTTCAGCTTTTATGAATATTTAATTGCACAACTTGTCCAAAGAAGTTCTGTCACACTTTGTAAACTCTACATGTAATTTTTTGCAACATGTCTGTTCATCCTAAGAAAGTCATGTCAAGTTATTGATTCACATGCAGTTCAAATAAGGAACAGGAGTCAAAATGTTGATATACAATCTATTGTTCATTTGGCTCAGACACTAAGAAAAAAAAAAAGAGGTTGTTGCTGGAACTTGTTTAATACACAGGTGAGCATTTGGGAATAGTTGTTTTTGATCTAAGCAATTCATATATTCAAGCAATTAGTTTCTACTGACCCAAACAGGAAAGTTTAAATCTTTATATCTTTACAGTGCCATACACTGAGGGACATCCTTAACACTCAGCCTTGTGTTTTCTTCCCTTAAAAGACAGATTCCAGCTGTTTTATCACCACAGAGCAGAGAGACAGTTTTTGGCGAGTGAAGAGAAATATATGCCATTTCATTTTCATATATATCACAAGTCAAATGTATTTAAGAAAATAATCAATTTTCTGTTTTACTAGTTATGTTCTGCTCTTACATAAGCTGTATGTCATCATTCATAAACAGGATTAGTGTTTCTGTTGTACAGGCTTAACTCCACATGGTCTCTTCATGTCAGAAAATGTTTTTAAAACTTAGCTGAGGAATAGAAAACTGATTATTTATGATTTATGCTTTTCAGAGTTTTAGGTTTTCCGGCTCAAGTAAAAACTTTGACCTTCACATTTATATTCTGCTGTGTTAGGAAAGTCTGTTAGTCATTTCTTGAAAAGAGAAATTTTTTGGAGGGGATTTGGGATTTTTTTTATTTTTCAGGATTACTCTTTAATGTATGTAACATTATTACATAAACATACATACATATTTGTTTCTCTTTTTTGGTTTTTAGTCTATGTGAAGTATTGCCAGGATGGCACCAGGCTGGTGTGCTGTGGAAATCAAAGTTTGGTAATTTCTGCCCAAAATGACATTTTTTTGTTGTTTATTTGATTGTCCCTTTGATAGGGGGTGGATGGCCTTCACTGTGGAAGATAGAGGAAAGGAATATGTCCAATATGTAAGTCGATAACTTCTGATTTTTTATTTTTTTTATCACAATTAGGGCTGGGCAGAAAAAGGACATCCTTCAACCTCCCCTGTTTAGAGCTTGTTTTCTTCTTTATTTGTTTTATTTTTGTCTTCTAACGAGCTATGACAAATGCCTCTTAAAAACTAAACTGAAACCCACTCTCCTTATCTATTCTTGTACTACCTTTTAGTTTCCTTCTCCTTTTGGGTATGCAATTATAAATTATTTTATGTATTGCTCATGTTCCTTGTTTTTAACATCACATTGTGTGTTTCTGCTTTTACTGAACTTAGATTCCCCTGTAATAATGTTGAATGTTCTTTAAGATTTTTCAGATGGCTGTCTGTTCTGTCTAAATATTTTTTCTTTTGTTCCCCTCTTGCTCTGATCTTGCCTTTCCAAATTCCTCTGTCTTCCAATGTTGTTTTTGAAGGAATGATGCATCTCAGTGAGATTTTAAGAAAAGCTGCCAAAATGCCAGTTCTTAGTTTATGCTTGACTCTTCTTCCTTATTGTTTCATCAGCTCTTCTTCAGCCCAAACACAACCAGACTACACAAATACAAGGTAACATAATCCTCTTACCTCCTCTACTGAGTCACAGTGGTGCTGTTTTCCAAGGATGGTTACTTGGTTTTCCTAAATGTCTCATTAGATATATTCTTAAAATTATTTGAATCAATAGTTTGAGGGGATCAAATCAGCAATATATGGTCCCAGTAGATGATGAATAAGTTATGAATCCAACAGAGTAACATTCTGACATGAAAAATGGCTTTGCTTCATCTAGGTTTATTTGAAGAGTAGAAGATGTTTATGAGTACCTCAATATAGTTGAAAACTTCAAACCAAACAAAGGACAGAATCAGTGTTACTTTCACCCTGGCAGTGGACTAGTGGTGCTATGTGGTTCATTAAAGTTTGGTTGTCAAATTTATATGTGTTGTATAAATCTAGAAAAGGCTTACAAAAATTGTCCTCCTAGTTGCATTGAGTGCCGCTTCTTTAAAGTGGCAGCATTATGTATTATTGAGGCACATTGTGCCATATTGTAGCACAATCAATCAACTTTATCTTCATTTGTTAAAAAAGGCTGCATATGTCTAACATAACTTAAAATATATGTATATTTTTCTCCATTTAAAACCTTAAAACTCTTTAAGAAGTTTCTGCTCTTTCTGACATGCTGCCTTCAGCACGTCATCACAACAATGTTTCTTGATTAAGCCATTTGCAGTGTTCTTAGGAGTGTTGCAATGACAAGTAGTTGCTATGATGAGATCAGCAGATGTGCAGTTCCACCAAGCCTAATTTTTTGTGTAGGCTAAAATTTAAACATGTTATTCTGGGCTACAGCACGTCCATAAGGTTCAATGTCAGCCAATATAATTACGCACTTCTATAAATAGATTATAAACTGTGATAAAATGAGTAAATTCATTTCCAAAATCACATCCTTAAACCTGCCTCAAATTGGTGCTACAGATATAAATTTTAATCAGAAAATTAAATCGCTTTACTGTCTTGCAATTAAATTGATCCATTGTATTTTTCTACTTGTTTGTAATTAGAACACAATCAGGCATCCTTTTATCCTCAGTCATGCATGGATTGGCAGCGATTATTCTATGTAATTAAAACCATTTGGGGTTATACATTTAAAACTAACTGTGAAGCCTCAAGTTGACTTCTCACCCCCCTATGTAATGTGTGCATGTGACTGACGGGATAGAAAATGATGAGTGTGGTTGCAAAAAGGTTGTTTATGTTAATATTTCACCGTCGATTTGGCCTGAAGGAAGCCAAAATTTATACCAAGTTTTAACTTCATCAGCAAAATAGTCACTGATGGGGTATTTTCTATGTTCTTGGGAATGTAGTCTACACTGAAGCTTTTTGCTCTCTGGCTTACACAGATTCATCATGATGTGCAAGTACCATTTAAGAGATTAGGAGGAAATGGTCGTTTAAGTTCTTAGATTTTTTATTATTTTTTTTTTTTCAGCGAACAGCCGAAAGAGAGCTATTTCAACAAAAGGCTTAGATATTTAAGAGTGATGTATTAAAGCTTGTCGGTTTCATTAGAGGAGTCTGCGCTACTGATGGTCTTTAAATAGTCCAATCCTTTTTTCTGTCCTCTAATAACAGACCAACGAGGGATTTAATGTCTGACGTGATGTCTGTAAGACCTTAAAATTAGAGACAGTCCAGTTCTTCATTGAATTAGAAGTCGTAAATCTGTCAGATATAATCAGCTGGAAGTTTAGGAATTTCTTACAGGCCAAGGAATGAGTTGGCAGGAGGAGTGTTTATAAGACGAAAATCTGTCATGGTTTGTGATTCTATAGGTAAAGCTCAGAGAGATGTAATAGAGCATATAAGACTGATCATTCATCCTCAGGGGTCTTTAGTCAGGATTAATTGTCTCAGGTTTACAGGGAGAAGAAGTAATATCAAACGAAGAGACAGATGCGATTAAAATCACATTTCAGTTCAGCAGGACTGTCTTACCCAAATTACTTCACATACATCAGCTGCTTTAACAGCTTCCGAGTGAGCAATTTCAGTATGCAGTTGAATTTTTTTTTTTTTTTCTGCGAGGGCATGAAGTATTACACCAGTAAACTCTATCAGAAATTCTATAGTAACGTGGAGAAAAAAAACAAGCTGTGCTGTATGAGTTTTCTGGTGTTTATTAAAAAGCATCTGTCTAAGAGCTTGAAGAAAAAAGGGCAACCCAGACCTTGTGTGTGTTGTAGTTTTTGGGACATGACTAAAATGACGCATAACTTTGAATAAAAGAAAATCTAAATGTTTAAAACATGAAACGATCATTTTTAAATCTATTTGCTGTTTATTGGTATGGATTTTTCAGATTTTGGTGTCAAGATGTTCCCATTTCTAATAATGTTATCTTTGTCAATCAGTCTAAGGTTGCTATTTTTCTTACCTATAATCAGTACTGGTTGTTTATTGAAATATAAAGCAATAATAAACAATTATTGAAAAAAACTTGTCCCTTTACTTATTGATAACCAA
The DNA here is from genome assembly GCA_903066815.1 of Brachyrhaphis roseni. Taxonomy (NCBI): domain Eukaryota; kingdom Metazoa; phylum Chordata; class Actinopteri; order Cyprinodontiformes; family Poeciliidae; genus Brachyrhaphis; species Brachyrhaphis roseni. The sequence continues at coordinate 23,314 of CAEFZY010078838.1, forward strand.
ATCCAATTGAGTTTTTGGCTATATATTTTACTAGTACATCTACAGGGAGTCTTGATAATCTATTTCAAGTTGGTCAAGCAGTAAAGAAAAACAAATAAAATGAAAAATACAAGCTAAAAATAAGCTAGGGTAAACATATGCAACTGTTGTCAAGTTTATTTGTGTAGCACAATTCAGCAACAAGAAAGTTCAAAGTGCATTACACCATAAAAACATAATACAGTAACCAATGGTGAAACATTGGTATCATTTCCAATAAAAGGCAGAATAAAACAATTAATAATGCTTCTTTAATCTGGCAAACAATTAACATTTTGACTAGTTATATTACCTAACAAGGATTTAGTCATACATGGCAACATAAGCACATTTTGTCTCTGGTTTAAAGTGATAAAGGTCTGAATGTTTAGTCAAAGAGTCAACATTTTTACCATGACATGCTGAGTCAATTCTTTAAAATCCCAATGGTTCAACACGGGGACAAGAAGATGTTTCTTTTTTTTATATCTTTATAAAAAACACTTTCAAAAATGGTTTAGGTCAAAGCTCTATTAATAAATGATCAAAAGCTAACTTGTTTTCCTTTTTCATATAAGAGTGCAGCATGTCAAAAATTTGGTCTTCTTTAAGTTCAGAAACCATTTCAGACAATCGCTGCAGTTTTTTATAAGGTTTTTCCATATCTTGGGTTTTCCACTGTCTGAATAACTTTGTCAATCTAATAAGTCACATGGTTTTGAGAAATTTCAAATCTACATTGTATCTGTGCATGTCTTGAGTCTTTCATGTGAAAAACTGCACATTTAAATTATGAATATGCAAAACTCTTCATTTAATTCTCCCATCTGCAAGTTAGATTCCACTTGCTCTCCTCCCATTCTTCCCTCACACTCATTTCCTCTCTGAAATTCAAGCCAATTTGTCATTATCAGTTGGATGTAATTATGCATATTTAATGGTGGCACTCAGATGATCCTTTGAGTAAATTCTACAAATGGAGTCATTTAAGTGCGGGATTTCATAACACTTATGAATGTGTGAAGTTGCCAGAAATTAAGCAGACTGAAGATGGAGTCACTCTTTTCCTCTATCTGCTAATGCGTTTCCTGCTCCAGATATCCTGTGGCTGCTTTCATTTCTGTTTTAACAGACAGATCTCTCTTTATCTCTTTCTCTTCTTGCAGTTTCCACTTTTCTACCTCTCCAATCATTGATCTCAGATTCTTTTTTCTGTATTCTTTTCCTGTCGTTTATTTCAAATGAGCAAAGGTTATGCATTACCAATAAAGAATAATGTATTTTTTATGGTTGGTATGAAACTGGGATCAGATGGGATTTCAACTTCCTCCCACTTTAATGCTCTTTCTGTAACCTGGATTATTTTGCAAATTGATTTACTACAGGAGAATTTATCTTTTTAGTAGATTGTGGCTGTAACAGAATATTAGCATTATCAGTTGGGGAGATGGTATATAAAATTTTGTGAAATGTGAATATGGATTCATTAAATGAAAAAATGCAGTCATGTCCTGATTAATACACTTTTAAACTGATTTGGGTGTCTGTCTGTCTATTTCTTTTTTTGCTTGCTTTTTGGTCAAATTGACAACTTTACATTATTTTGTGTTCACAGACAACTGGGTTAAAACAAATACTTAAGCACATTTACACCTTCTCTAACTCATTCTCACTATGTTGACTTCTACCCACAGTTTCACCAAGTCTTTTCAGGTGAAGATAAGCTTCTGTTGGGGCAGATTTTTTGCATATTAATTATTTTTGTCTAATTACAATTGCATATCTACCTTTACAAATTATTAATAGCTTTGTAATAATGTTTTGAAAAATATAATAGCTTATAACTGTCTAGTCTTTGAGTTATACTGTAAAACTGTCAAAAGTAAATTGAGACAAAACAACAATTACTGTCTTAATGTGAGCTTCAACATGTTTGAATACTGATTTGACTGAAATGTTTATCCTCACCACATATCTTTGCTCCTGTTATTTTGACTTTTCCACACACACTCACTGATGGCCTCAAAGTCGACCTGTGGCATCATGTCTGGAATAAATTGCGAAAATTCCTCTGTACCAACAAATTGAATCTTGGATTGAATCCATCTAAATCACAATGTGGCATTGTAAATCAGTTCAATCTCACATTTCAAGCATGTTCGCCATGTCAAGTTTGAAAATTAATTTGTGCGCCGTCAAGCTGGCGAAGACTTAGATGGTTTCTGAATCAATCTGGCGAGAGAATGGAATGTAAATATGGGTTGACTATTGTACCGATTATATAACACAAAATCCCCCAAAATATATGAGATGGCCTTAATGCAAAACACATTTATCATCATCACTCAGGTTCAAAAGAACAAAAAGCAAAATATATTTAGGGTTTGATGCAATCTGAAATGATCCTCCTAGTTAAATAACTAAAGGTCAGACAAGAAGATGTCAAAACACTTCCCTGGATCTTTGAAATTACTCTGATCAGACCATATAGTGCAGCAAAAAAGGTTTTCACATTTGGTTACTATTCACATAGTTCAGAGGAGACATATATGCTTGTAGACCTATAACACTGTCATAATTTCTACATATTTTTTCATATACTTTTAATTTGGAAATTATTGACTGCTCAATAGAGGAAGGCTAAAAAAATATAGCCTCAAATGCTATTATTTCCAGGGTTTTTCCTTTATGTTTTAAAAAGAAACACAAAGTGGCAACCAAAGCCTCTTTGGTGTGTCTGCAAACTACAGTTGCTCCGTTTGGTGAGAGTTATACCTGTCTATTTGGAGCTTTTTTTGTCATTCAATCTTAATAAATTCTGCAAGTAAATTGTCATACATCATGACTTCTCTTGTTTGATATTTGTTGTGGTATTAATCCAATGCAAAAGGGTTGTAATGCAATCTTTTTGTACATAGAATATGTAATCATTGTGGCTAGGATTTGTAGTAGGATTTAGTAGAGTCCCACCACTCCTCAGCACCTTTGTAGAAGAAAATGTATACTTTTTGTTAATTTATATTCTTTTAAATTCCTAATGAAAGCTTTATTTGACTATTATTGTTGTTGCACAAAAGCAACCAAATGCCATTGCTTCGCCAACGGAGCACACTAAAACAGAGGGGAAAAAAAAAAAATGCAGACAAATCACAAGTGTGCCTATACAAATAATAATGTATTGTTAAATATATACAGCTTCACTTTCAGACATTCTAAGTGGGGGATTATTGATGTTGAGCAATCTGATGGCCAATAGGAGTCAACTATTCCTGAGTCTGGCTGTTCTACAGTGGATGCTTTAGTAATCAAGTTTGCTCTCTAATTCTGCTAAATAAATAAAATAAATTTATGGTGTAGGTGTAATTGTGTATAAATATAATTTCCTAAAGGTTTGTTTGTTCACATTCAGAGGCGCACCAATTCATTCTTAATTTGTAAATGCACAGTCCATCAGTTTGAATGCTTTATTCAGGATTTATTTAAGGTTTCATACATTCATGTGATGCATTTTTGTTATACTTTATAAGTCGTGATGGCAAATAGGATTAAAACAAGATATTTGATTCATTTTTCCTGAGCAGTGTCGCCCTGCCAAGTTTAGAACTCGTATACTTCAGATATCCTTTTTATTGCAATGTCATAAAGTTTAATACTCGCATTCAATAAATGCCTTTTAGACGTTTTAGTTAATGAGGTTCATTATACCATTTCTAAACAGAAACACCAAACATCAGCAGTATTTTACAGCCGATGTTTCCTCACAGTCCTGCAGTAATTGCTCCCAAAACCATTATCATGATTATGTTTGACAAAGGCCAAAGTGATGACTAATTATTCAATGAATTTTAGACAGCTGAATTCAAAATTTTAAGAAATGTCAGATATGTAGCTATATGTTTACCTTTTACTAGATAGAAAGTTTTGTCAGCAGCTACATTTTCTTCAAAAATGGTCAGATTCTCAACTCCTATTACCATCTATATGCTAAGTGAATAAAGTGTAGGATGTTGAGACATCTGGCAGCAATTTAGAACCGACTGAACTCCTCCACTCGTTCCCCAAAGGCAGTACTCATGAAGACAGTGACAGACTTGTTTCAAATCAAATTTTTCATATGTCCCTCATGAGTTACTGTTATAAATGGCGGAGGAGGGAAGAAAACTGCAGACATTTTCATGTTTCAACAAATGGATTTTGGTTGTCATGCAGTTCTACACCACTAGAATATAATTAGCATATCACATTTCTGCTGACATTTAGCCAAGAAAGGTTAATGCCTCCTATACTTACATTGCAAGCTCAAAAAATTATGAAATGTATTTTATTGCATCTAATCTTTCTGTCACTTACTAACAAAAAATTTAGCTTATTTGTGAAGCACAGCCAAAACTGTGATTATTTTTACAAATGAAAATCTAGAAATTAAGGTGTATTTGTTTACTTTACTATAATAAAATATAGTGTTATCTGACTCTCTTGAGAAGTTTCCTAATTAGTAAAAAAAAAAATTAAAAAAGAAACAGCCAGGAAATCAATGGAAACTGTGAGGGGATATTAAGGAAACTCTTTTATTAAAAGAAAACTGTTTAATACAGAGCAAACCTTGAAGAAAACCTTTCAAAAGCAACAAAAAACTTGACTGAAGCAGAGATAGTTTAGATCAAAGTGAACAATAGAATCTGATAGATGGAGCAGACAAAGTCCAGACATAAACCCCACTGAGAAGTTATCTTAATTTTTAGTCTCTAGTGATGCATAACTGATAGAGAAATACAAGCAATAGCATGCGCAGTGGAAGATGGTTGAATAATAGACTGGCTAATGGGGACGGATTATAGTTCCAAGAAAAATCTTACAAAGTTTTATTTGAATAAAATATTGAAATATCTCACTTTACTTCACCATCAACATTATGCAGTACTTTACATTGGTTTATGACACAAACTCAAGAAAATACATCAAAATCTGAGTTTGTAACATGATGAAAAATTGAAGTGTTCAATGGGTATGAGTACTTTTGTTATTGTATATTCATTAATCAGACAATAAGTCAAACAAATCCTCCTCCCTTACAATGTTGAAGCACTTTCAACACAGTTAAAAGTGCACAAAGTCTAAGAAGCTACTGCAGCTCTGAATGCAGAGGCCCTGCGGTGTAGGTGAAAGTCCAAAAGGATTTTGTGCTCCAGCTGATGGAGGTCAGCAGAGTGTGAATGCAGAGTCTGCATTGGGCCCCAGCAGGCTCTTAGCAGCAGCCCCTCTGTAAACACAGGATCAGCTTTCTGTGAACCAGATGGAATTCTGAGGATATTCTCCTTTGGCAATGGGCCACAGCATGTGTTGGGTGTGTGTGTGCATGTGTGCGTGTCTATCTTTGTGTGTCGGGATTGTGCCCACACTTCCCTATTTGTGCCTGGACCTTTCCACTTGTTTAACTTCCAGCTGCTCTGTCACCTTCCGCTTAGCTTTGGTTTCACATGAATGCAAGCTTTACGTTTCCTGTAGCTGACAAGCGACCAGACCTCCCTTTATTCAGAGGATGTTACTTTACATGTGGGCCGTTTTGTTTCGTACTCTAACTTTCAGACACTTCTCTTTAAAGATTTGTGTCACACTTTACCCATTTTTCTTGCATTGCTTGCATGTATTAAAGCTATTTCTTTCATGTATGTGTAATTTGCCTCATGCAATCTGATTTCCACATGTGATTTGTCTTTTGCAGCTGATGAACAGATGAGAGTATGTCAGCAGGAGTTTTTACATGCTTCAAAAAAGGCTTGTCATCATCAAGTTAAATTAAATCTTTTCTTTGTTCAGTGGCACTGTCTTGCTCAGTGTCTTCTTTGTCCTTGATTTCATACACAAGGTTCAGATGAAGAAAAAAAAAAAAAAAAAAAAGACCTTTCACTGAAGTGAAAACTCTGCTCTGTTTTCCTCATGTTGGTTCTCATGATTTTTTCAGAACATTTTCTTATTTGGCTCAGTCAATATTTTGATAAATGTGGAAGCAAAATGGATTTAGAGGAGGAAGAAACTGCCAAATACCTCTTGGAGAATAAATACTCTTGAATGTTATGAATTATTAAAGTCTATTTATATTTCTCCAATTTTCTTGTTTTTCTATCATCTTTTTTTTTTTATTTGCTTTTGACATCAGTGGTCACTCTGAAAATGGATGAAATGAAAGGTTTTTTTTTTTTTTAAGCTACTGCATTGCTAGTTAGTCATGACTAAACCCTTAAGAAAAAAATATAAGGACATACTACATACAGAGATGCCAGCAGGTGGAAAACAATATGTTCTGGATAAAAAGATCTTTTTTTTGTCTGGACTAAAGAAATGATAATTTACACAAAAAGATCATTTTTTTCAGGAACATGTTCATGGTAGTCAATATAACTTCTGTCACAGTATCGTTGAGTTAGTGCTTAGTTTGGGGGCTTTGTCCACAAGTTCACAATTGAACAAACTTGTACTTATTAATCAGTCAACATCATTTGACTCTATAATTGTTCAGTAAACAGCAAAGTTCATTGCCAACCCTGAAAAGTATATTTCTGTCTCAAGTAAAGGAAAAAAAACACTTTCTCACATTTTTTAAAAAAGGTTTTGACACTGCATTGGAACTGATGCTCCATCTGCATGTTCCATCATCAACAGAGCAACTGAAGAAGTGGTTTTCACTTTGTTAAATACTCCTTCTAATCAGACTCTTACAAAAAAAGTGATAGGAACAAAACAGTAAGGTCAGAATTTGGACTCCAAACCTTCTTGCTTCAAGGCTGAAAATTTCTCTTCTCAAATCAATTTTTTTCTTGGATGTTTCCATTACTTGTTATAATAAATTGGATTCCTCTGTAGTCTAAGAAGTTTGATCATGGATACATTATGCTTGGGGAAACACTTTTTGGGGAAACTAATGAAGATCATCTTCAAGCACAAAAATGTTCTTCCTATACCTTAGTGGTAAAATCTTTCATCTGCTGAGTGTCTGACATGTGTTTGGGTGTAGAGAATTTTAAGTAGGGTAAATAATTTATACACCACAGAGCCTTGGATCCTACTTAAAAAATAAGTCTGCCTTTCTTTCAGAAAATGACAGTATTTTCCAAGATTGCTTAAAACAGTGACATTTTTTATTTATTTATTTATTTATTATTTTTTGTCTTGCGGTATAATAGTCATTTGTCTCTAGTTTTGTATAGTTTATTACAGTAAACAAATGTATATCATTCAAAATAGTTTGCAGCCATCAGTAGCTGGTGTCTTCATTTTTGTTTGACGTAACATTTCAATTACTTGGCTACTGCTCAAGTTTTCCTGAAAATTGATTGTACAATCAACTGCAAAATTAAGACCAAGTTTTACTTTATTACTGAGGAAAACACAACACTGCACATTCACCTGAAAATACTTTCACCATGGTCAAAAAGCACAATGCTGTTTGGTAAAGTTTTCTCTACAGGGATTCTGGTCAGAGCTGAAGGATCATGGTTTAGACCTAAAGCCAACTGATAAATCTGTGGTCTATAGCATTAAATCCCCACCCAAAATATGCATTGAACTTTGTGACAATGTTCAAGTGGAATTAAAAAAAAATTGCAAGGTACTGCAATTAGCAAACTATTGAGTTGTCCGCTCTCGGATTGACCTTGAATAATTTCTTCAGTTTTAATCAGTTATGTTTGATATTTTAAAAAAGAAGAATGTGGAACGACTTACATGCTGCAGACTTCTGTAAAGTTTAAAATTTTAGAACTGATTCTATAATTGATTATTTTTGAGAAAACAATCAGGTTTTCACTCTGAAACTTGTCATTATGCCGTAATTATGTCATTAAGCAGACTGGAAAGAAAAAAAGAGATTGAAGACAATTAAATATCTCTCTAATGTGAAATTCAAACACTTTCCATCTGTTAAAGAAACATTAATTGATTCTGGCTTAATTCACACCATAACACATCTTTACTGAGTGGATTTCTTTACTGAGTGGAAAATAGTCAAATTTAGCAGTATCAGCAAGATGTTTAAAATGAAACCAGCGCGCAGCAATGTCAGATGCTGAAGGAAACTGGGAGAGAGAGAAGAACTTAACACAGACATGAATTGAATCCAGTACAGCAAAGTTTCTACGTTTTATCTTTATGAGCTTTCAAATGGAACATGCTGGACATGGAACTGATGGCAGTCTCTCAAACTTACTGTAAACATTTGCATCTTATAGCAACAGAGTCAGGAATGTTAGCCTTGCTTATGGTGCAAACTGCACAAATAGTGTCAGACAATAGGGTGATGTCTCCTAATAAGCAGAGATAGACTCTTCACAGCAGGAAAGGCAAGCAAAAATAAACATTTGAATAGTTTTAAGACTTTATTTTTATCTTTTCGTGACTCAAAATTGCAATTGGCTAAAATCAATATCTGCAGGTGAAAGAATTTAAATAACTGCAGATCCAAATTGTCCTGGTCGTTTGCTCTGGACTTTAGTACCTGCTATGACCTTTCTCAGAACTTTGTTGCATTTCAATTCATCACAAAGAGCTCCTGCTGGACCATTATTCCAAAAAAAGAAAAAATAATTTTAAAGAATTTATGAAAGCACATTTTCTCATGGCATTCACAAGTGACAATCAGAGCCTGCCTCACAGATTTCCATCTAGATTTTAACAGTCAAACGCTCCAGAACTTCCAAAGTATTTGAGATCTCAAAAGCCCTTCAGGCCTCTCTTTTTGGCTTTTTCAGCACACATCTGTGAGTGCATTGCACTGATACAGTATGACACACAGGTCAAAGAAATCTGGCAGTCTCCTGCCGGAATCAGTGTATGTGTGTCAAAGGGGCTTTATTTGATTATTGTTGGTTTTTATCTGCTCTTACAGCTGTGCTAGCTTTGATAAAGCAAAGACGCAAAGCTTTTCGACGTGTAATTGTCCACTGCCTCTGTGGAGAAGATAACTTTGAGTCGAATGGAGCTGAGTGAAGTGGCTTTCTTGCAATAAGCCGGTATCTTTTTTTTTTTTTTTTTTCCTACCAAAGCAGACGTTCATATATTTTCTCTTCGGAAGTGGAAAGATTGTGGAATGTTCAACTCTTTGAGTCATGGTCCCAGATGTCAAAAGTAGAGGGAGGAAAACTCTCAGTTGCACAAAGTGGCAACCCTTAAATGCTATAGGGAATAAAACCTAGACTGAGGTTGTAAAGTCAAGATTTATTTATATTATGTGCTTTCAAATTTCCTTCCAACATGAACTTTCCTGCCAGGTTTTCATGTGGTTTTAATAACCTCTGACAACAAAGTTAACTTTGCAAGTTCATGCAGCCAAAAGTACACGCAAATGATTCTTGGTGAAAAATTAAGTTCAGTTTTTTTTTATGTTTTTTTGTTGTTTTTGTTTGTTTTGTGGTTGCATTTTAATTAAATCAGACATGTACACTTTGTAAGAAAGGGAAAGTCATTGTAAGAAAGCATGTAACTGGGTATTGGACAGTCAGCAAGTTTACACTGATAATTTAAAGTTTTTATAGCTAATATGATGGATTTGTTTTGTTTGAGTGGTCTGTTGATCTTTGAATTAATGTATTTCCCAGAGTCCATTCATGTGTGAAATAACCAATTTGTACTCATTTGAGTAATTTTTCTTAACTTTGTCTTTGCATTATCATCAGCTTGCTAGCTCTATAAATGTGTGCATTTATAAAGTCATTTCATATATGAGTGACCCTGGATTTGGTAGTTTCTGTTCTCACCTCTTATTTTGTGTGAGTGTTCACAATACTCTCAAAAGGAAACAATTTTTTTTTCTTCTGATGGAACAAATGAAGCCACAATAACACATTTTTCCACAGTGTCTCATATACCCCCAAAGTAATTTAACTCTCAATGTTTTTTTTTTTGTTTTGTTTTTTTTAGGTATCCAAAAATTAGAAAAATTGCTTGTTTGCATATGTGTGGAAATCATTTACTTAACTCTGAAAGCACATTGTGGTCAAGCATTTAGTCTTCTTTGGTAAACATCTTACTTTAATTATACTAAAATTAAAAAGGGGTGTGGCTACCCCAAATTGCTGCAACACCCCATTTAACCAATCCAGAAGAAGACCTGCAACAACCATGGTGTAATTCCGACCATTTTGCATGTTTAATAACTTTCTAAAATAAAAATATAAAGCTTTCCTGGTGCAAAGTTTCATTTAAAAAAATGTAATTCATGTGCTGTTGAGTGACTTCGTTTTCAGATTTTAATAAAGTGTTATCCATGGTTGAACATTTCTAAAAGGGCACATTCTGGCTAAGGTGCCAGAATGCCATTATCCATTATGTTCTATACAAACTAATATATAAAAATGCCCTCACTAAATGAAACTAAACATTCTATGTGGCCTGGCAAAGAAGAAAACATGATGGAGAATTTTTGGGGTCACAGAACAAAGCATGTGGACATAAAAATGTAAGGCTTGGTTGGCAAATATTTCAAAACAATGTTTGACATGCTGACAGACTTATACAAATCGGTCAAATTAGTTGGATGAAGAATACATAAATTACTCAGACATAAACTCATTCTCTAGCTGTTATACATAATTTATTCATGATTTGAAGCCCAGGTTAATTGTAAACACTATGGTAATTTATTTTCCATTCTTATGAAAAGAGTTAATTTATTATTATTATTATTCTTATTATTTTTATCCCACTTTGAGGATTGTAGCACGGGTCCAAGCAGCTTACACACATCTGACCAAGAAGTACAACACATGTCCTCACATGGCTTCTAACAGTGGGTGCTTGCCAGCTTGGATGGTTTTTCTGAGTGAACAAAAACAAAAACATGAGAAAAATACCCCAAGTTTACTAAGCCCCTGATTTCAGCCAGAAAAAAAACTATAGATACGAAAAGATTCATCACAAAGAAATGTGTCCTTTGATTACTGTTCACACTACTGAAAATTGGGGACTGAATTGAAAATTAATTACAATTTAAAAAATAATAAATGTTAATGGATGGAAAGTGTTAAACCATGAAGTGTTTGATTTTAGCCATGAGCCATCAGTCTTTTGATTCAGCTCCTGTTGTGAACCTGACCTCACAGTGTAAAGGTGCATGAAAGGTCACCAAAACTGTTTGAGTGAGTTATTCATAAATCTTAGTGTGTTTTTTTCAGATTTCCATCTTTTGAAAATCAAGAGTAAACTGATCCTGTCATATTTAGTCATTTTAACATTTATACTACAGTAATATTTCTATTTTGTGTCTTGAGTTGTTGTCTTATGTGTCTTGCAGTTAAATAAGTGCTTTCAGGTCACGCTTCAATTGCTTCAGTCTTGCTAGCAGAGCTACACTGTGGGAGCACGTCGTCTCTGGTGCTTTTCAAACCACTTAGCAGCTTGCGCACTCTGTAAGCACAATGTACAATGTATTACAGAGCCATTAATTTCTTTTTCCGTGTTCATGTGATGTTTCCGCAGTTCTCGCATAAAAGCATTTGTTGTGATCACAGTCGTTTGAGGCTCTCATGCTTTGTCTCTCTTTGTCTTCCAATTTGTTTCTGTGCCACATTGCTCCACTTTCCCTTTTTTTCATATTTGGATTGTGTGTTGGTGTAATTGTTTCCCTCAAAAAGAAGAGAAACAGTAGATGGGCCTGACTGTGAAATCAACTAGATAGGGAAACAGGAAGATTGCACATTGTGACTTGGGCAAAGGCAGAAGAAAAGAAATAAAAGCTAACTGTTTCAGTCCAAATGAACAGTGTAGTATGAGGGCTGCAGTTTCTACATGGCTGCAGTTTCTGTACAGAAGAGCAGGCTCCCCTCAGCGTCTCAGCTGGACGGTTCATGGTGCTTGCAAGAGTGCCAACTGACCAACTGGACTGTGACAGAAATTTGTGAGAACCCATGGAAACAAAATCGGCCATTGTTCCCTTAAAACATAAACTGCCTCTAATGAATTTTTGTCCAACCTCTGGAGCTTGCAACACAATGGCCTCTGAAAGAATGCTGCTTTAAAAAATGCAGCTCCTCTGTGACTGGAAGGATCTCCAAGTGGGGCTGCAACCAGCCCATGAGTCACTAAAGGGTTAAGTATGTGTTTTACTAGTGTGAGAAATGTATATGCAATGCATTTCTGTGGTAAATGCAAGCAATTTACTTCATTTTGACATTTTTTTATTCCATGTGCATTAGCATGTTATAAATAGTGTTAATTAAATAATACTAATAATGTCATAAATTTGTTACATTTTTTATTATTATTATAAAAATACATTAATAACAATAATTGTATCTATTCTCTTTTTTTCCTTGACAGATACATCAGCAAGCTATATCTTTTGCTCGCTGCTGAATGGCCCACCATCCTCCTCACAAATGAGGAAAAGTGAGGTTATAACTTGTGGAAGCTTCACCCTGAACCGTGTGTACTGCAGATATACTGGGCTACCTTTCTCAGGCAGTGATTGCAATTATTTTTGAGTTTGATGAAGCAGAACTAGCAATAAAAATGTTTGCCCTAAATGAGCGTGGCAGAGGAAGTAAATAAACCACGACAATGACCCCTCTTTGCTTGCACGGGAAAGCATGAGTGGTGCATTTCCCCGCTTACAGTAAGTGTGTGAGTTCTGTTAAGCTCTTGGGTGCATTTTTTGTAACATCATTGTACAGTACTGTCTCAGATCTGTAATGCCCTTGTTAGCCCTGCTGTGCTTCAGACTCACCCCATCAAGCCTCAGCTTAAAAGGACCAGCAGGACTTTGTTGCCCCACCAGATTACTCAACTTGGTTGCGGTAATCAAGCTCTCAGCGTTAACACACTCCAAATGAATTCCATTTTTCACCTTGTGTCTCTAAAGTCCTTTTCTCAAAACACTTGAAGCTGAGACTTGCATGCTTTCTTACCCTCTCTGTGGGTTTACTGGCAAGACTAAGGTGGCAAGGAGTGGTAAAGCAAACCCATCACTGTTTTACCTCTGAGCCGCCAAGCAATCTATCATCTCTGTAAGAGTGAACTTTTTTTTGCAGCTTCACTGCAAAAATGTGGTGATAAACGCTGGGCTGTGTGACTTTAGACAAAGTGACACCAGGGCCACTGAGGTGTGCTGTGTTAGGCACATCATTTCTTACAATTAACACACATTAAACGGGTCAAGGTGAAGTGTGCCCACACATCTCATTTAGTGTTCTTTAGTTAGAAATATTCACAAAGTGATGTTTAATCTTGTTCATTTCTGCTTTGTAAGTAGTATAATATTTCTTACTTGTCCAGGGATAAACTGGTTTTCATTTTTAGTAAAATACATTTCGTAGCTGAGGAAAACATTAGGACACCAACTCATGGCAGGTTTTTATTCATTTGCCTTTAATACCGTAATTGACCTGCATCTTTTAGCTTTGTATCAGTCTCTGATATCAATATGAGGGACATGTGCCTCCCTCCCACCCTTCAGCTGTGAGATGTTTGAGTTTCTTAGAGCCCATTTATAAATGGATTCTATGGAGATTCACTCCATAGAATCTCAACATTAGATTCAGTCCTTTGTAGACTTAATGGTGTCTTTAGGTCACTGCCATGTTGCGGGCTTCTGCCTTTTTTTTTTTTTTTTTTTTCCATATTTTCCTTTAGCTCTCTCTGATACAGTGTAATTCATTTTACATTCTACGATGAAGAGCTATCCAGGTCCTGCTGCAGCACAACCTCTAATTATGACACTTTCGTCTTCGTACTTCAAAACCAACCTATGGTTCCTTTTTTGGAATTCTGTCTATAGTTTATAATGATGAATTGCATTTGTGACGGCCCCGCTGAGCCGTCCTGTGTGTGTGTGATGTAATGGTCAATTAACGTTATCAATTAAGGTCCTTGATGTGGGAGGCGCTTCCAGCACGTTTCCACCTGTGCGTATTTAAGGAGCACCGTTCCATTCAGGAGTGTGGCGTGTCTTTGATTGAAGCAAGAACGCCGCGCAGGCAGCCATCCAGTCCAGACCAGGTTGGGGTCCAGACTTCCTGGTGTGGAGGGACCAGGCTGTTGGAGCGTGGATGGATTGCCACATGCTGAGCTGTCGTTGATGCCATTGTTTCTTTTAATAAATGCCTTTTCATAGGCTGACAAACTGCTTGGTTGCCGTGTCCTCCCAGTTTTGTTGCGGCCAGTTGAGCCGGGTCGTAACACATTACACACCATGTTTAGAACACACAAGACTAAACAGCAGTGTGTTATCTGTGTTATGACCCGTCTATGGGTGGTCAGGTCATAACACAAAAAGGTCCCTCTTCTCCCCATCCCAAACAGCCAGCACACACCAAACTAACTTTTTACAAGTATATTTATTATTTAAAAGATGTTTCTTTGAGTTTGGTGGTAACAAAATGAAGCATTTAACGTCAGAATGAGCCCTGTGCCAAAACAACAAACAAAAGAAACTACCTGCAAAATAATCAGCTTACCTAATGAAAAGAAATAAACCAAATGACAAGAACTTACCTACTTAACTAAGGAAAAACAGGAAAAAACTAACAACATAAACGGCAGCTCATTCCTACGGCTTCAACTGTCAAACAAACAGTGTGGCAGCTGAGATGAGGAGAGGAGGGGCTGTCAGGAAGTCCCTTATGGGCGTCCTCTCCGGGAGCCCACCAATCAAAATGTCCCCCGTCGTCTTCTAATCTTCAGTCATTGGCCAGCACCTGCACTCAATAATTAGGTTTAACAACCCCAGTCCTAACATCTGTCAGTGACACACCAATTACAAAACAAGACCCTATTCATTTTGCTAATTATGACAGACTGAGACTTACTTAGTCACGCATAATCAGAAGTTCAGTTTGTTCTGTGGTATTTGAAAACCTGAAGAAAATGTGTGAAATATTTTTCAAATGTCTTGGCAAACACTTTGCGTCATTGTAAATCACTCACAGGGTTCAATATTCATTAGTATCAGTGCTCTGGTACTTTTTGATTTGCAGTAGAGAAGGTTCCACCAAATCTATCTTCCTGCTCTTCCCTACAGACGGACATAAAAATGTCTTCATACTTTAGACAGTCTTCTAAATTATGATTTTTTTTTATGACAAAGATGTGAAAAAAAAAAACAACCTTGCAAGCAAAATAAATTATTAGACAACCATGAGCACAATCATTCCGCCATGCTAGAATTTCAAACAAATAAACCAACCATTGCTGACGCGGCAACATAACAGCTTGGTACAGATTTATACCCTTAGTGCAATAAAATATATCAGCTTTTTTTTTACCCTAAGCTAAATTTATATTTTATTAAAAAGGATTTGGAGTTCTTCTCTCTGGATGTGTTATGGCTTCAGGCAGTGAATTGTAGCAATGTTATGCAAATGTTAAATCAAATATCAATTTTGATATGCAGGATGTTCACGCTCGGATGTACAAATGGAGGCGCAACAAACACGAACAGTATTTTATAACCTGGTATTATAAAATACACCATGGTACACCAATGATATTCAGTTTATCTTTTCATTCAGCACAAGTGCAACAGCAACATATGTCGATTTATTCACAAGTGAGCTTCATTCAATTTAAAACACACACTAATATTGTCGTTCATCACATTTTTGTCAAAGAGTAAATATCAAACATATTAATCAAGAAATAACCATATATGATTTGTAATATAATTATGTACAGCAGATTTTCTGTTAAGCTGTAACTTGCATAGAAACTTTTATTTCAGACTCAAGGTCCAAACAAAAACCAAAAACAGAACAAAATAAGTAACAATCAAACAAACACACACATCCGCAACTATCAAAAACAAATTTAAATAGAATTAATCACAAAATCACTTAAAATGTAATAGCAAACTGTAGAAGTGTCTCCACAGCTGTGGATGGTATCATGTGGAGCTCAAGGCTTATCTGATTACATGCAGATTTATCACAGTTGCATTCAAAATGTCTTACCACAATTAAATGAGCAGCTTTATACATAATGGTCCAACACAATTCTGCATTTCTGTAAGGTAATAGGTTCAATAATTCTGATTTTAAATACCTTTAAATGCCATGTAGTTTCATATTCAGAAATGTCCAGAAGAAGGAAACCTCTGGAATCAGTAGAGTGGTTTTAAACCCTACAAATAAATGACCAAGTTAAGCAAAAGGTTCTTGGAAATAATTTTTGGAGAAAAATTGCTGAGGGCCAATTTCCATTCCTCACGTTTCTTTGTTCAGTTTTCCCTTCCTCTCCTTTGTAGTACTCTGTCCACCATTGCCTATTAGCACAACTTCATCCAATTATACAAATGATTCAATTTAGCACCAAGTAGGGCACCATAACATGCAATACTCTATGGATGCAAGAGAACAGGAACAAGGCATGTAGAATCTGTTTTTTTTGTTTTTTTATTACATATCCTCTATCTTTCACCAAACACCTAAGCAGATAAATAAAGTCACTTAAGATTCACAAAGAAAGACATTTTCTTAATTAGCAACGTTGTTTGGGTGGACAGATGTGGAAAAACGGCATGATGTGGCAGAATGATGCTTCCTCTTCTATTCATGGGAGAGGAAAGATGCACAGGAGAACTGAGCAGCAAAGATCACATCTCATGAATTCGCAAATTTTTCTTCCAAAATATTTCTCCTTGTGTTTACCTCTTGTGCATCCTGTCCACAAAAATATTGCATGTATTTGTATTTCACATAGAATATAAAATGCATTAGTATTACTATGTTGTATATATGTATGAAAAACCAGGGCCTAACAGAAAACATACTTCAATTACTTTCAGACATTTGTTGTTTTGCTGTCTGCCAAACTATTTTAAACTACCTTCATCATCATATAATGTGTTTAAGGGTTCAATCAAATCAGTCATGCTATCATAAATCTCACCCTGATTTCTCACTAATGAGACTGGAAACAGCTGCTCACACATGCTTTTGTGAATAATAGATGTGGTGAGTTGGTGCTTTCTCCTCTTACGGTCTTGTAACTTTCTTCAGATCCAGACTGAATTAGCTGGAAAGAAGAAAGGAAAAGACTGCAAAGGCTTGTGGTGATGGATCATTGACAAGGTTTTGCGCAGTGGCAATATTTCCACAGGTGGAAGTGGACTTTATCTGAAAGTGAAAGAAAATCAATGCCAATCATGCACAAACAACTAAAATATTGTTTTGCAATCTCTGAACATCCACAGTTATTTCTATTATGGATAATATGTTCTTTTAGGTGATAATTGTTTCATACGCAACTGCTGATTGTTATTTTAACAGTGTATTTCACATTATTCATATTAAACTCTTAATGTTGATAAATGCTACAAGTGGCTTCCCACAGAAATAGTATATTATCAGTAATTATATACTGTATAATTGGTTCACGTTATTTTATATTCACAACCCATTGTTAGAATCAGAATTTCATTAATTAGAACGGTTAGATTATTCACTGGTATGCATGACATATTTGAAGAAAGTAGTTCACTTTGAACTGAAATCACAAAAGCAATTTATATCATGCCAAATACTGCTATGTATTCATTTATGTTCAATGCGTTAGATACAAAAAAACCCAAAAAACTATATATATATATATATATATATACATATATATATATATATATATATAAATTCAATTATTTGTTTAAATTCAACAC
>CAEFZY010078842.1:0-168831 GCA_903066815.1 Brachyrhaphis roseni
TTGTTTACTTGTATTGTTGAGAGCTAAAAGTTAGCCGTTTAGCATTAAGCTATTAAGCTCGGTTAATTAGATGCAGCTGCTATTTGTGTTACTATTTCCAATTATAATGCCTTATTTCTCTCGTACGTTTTATCGTGTGACGCTACGGAGTTGTCAGAACGCTGGTTTGTAATCTATTAATAAAGTTTAACTGACCTATCTGACTGTTTTGTTGACTTTCCCTTTAGCGCAGCTCCTTCTAATGGATGCATAATGTAACCTCAGCCTGTACTGTAGCGTCTATTCTATGCGCCTTATAATGCGGTGCGCCCTATATATAAAAGTTTTAAAATATGCCATTCATTGAAGGTGCGCCTTATAATTATAAATAATAATAATAATAATAATAATAATTAATAATTATAAACTTAATTCTCGCCCCAACCAGACCTTTGTGTTTTACCTGTAACAGGTCTGCACATCAGCAAACCAATTACTGTATATCTGATCTTTGCAAAATAGCTTAAGCTCAGCCAGGTGAAGAACATTTTTGCCACAAATGACTCTCAGTTGGGCTTAGATCTGGACTTTGACTATGCCATTCAAACACATGAGCATGGTTAGATCCAAACCCTTCCATTACTTGATGGATGGTGAACCTCTGCTATGGTTGCAGTCTAACAGGTTTTCCCCCAGGATTGTCCTGCCAGTCTAAAGTATTCCTGCATCATGATGCTGCCACCACCAGGTAACAACATAGGGATGCTAAATTAAGGGTGATTTATAGTGTTTGTTTTCCTTCACATATATTTATGTATGCATGCCCAAAAAAAATTATGTTTGGACTCTTATCAGGCCAGAGCACTTCCTTCAACATGTTGATCTTCATAATGATGCTGCTCCTTATTTATTAATGTTCTCAAACCACTGAAGCTCTCAGAAAAAACCTGTAGTGCTGATAGAGTAAAGGAGGAAGATCAAATTGTTCATGTTTTCATTTGTAAAGGATTTATGCATTTCGATCCTTCGAACTTCAGTTATGCTCTATTTTCTGTTTGTCTATCAGATAAAGTTGTTGGTTCTAACATGACAAAATGAAAAAAGTTCAATCTACATATGATTATAAATGCTCTTACATGGCAGTGTGAAAATTAACTGTAGGACTTCCTACTCTGCCATTTCGGCTTCTCTGCTTTTTTACATGAAACCAATATTATAACGTCAGTCAATGGACCTCAGATAAATGAACAGGAAATATGATGAATATCTTCCCTTTGTTTTAAAAACAGTAATTTTTCATGAGCTTTCACTTCATGGTGACTTTACAACACAATGAGTGAACCTAAAACCAAAGGCACATAACTGGATACTTCTTTCTTAGCATCTTAAAAGGTAACTAGAGGTGGACATTTGATCCAATCTGGGTTATCTCTCCACTTTGTTCTGTCCAGGGGGAATGTGAAGGACCTCGACCTTCAGTCTGCGTCATTGTTCAGCTGAAATATGCATAAAGCTGAGAAGCTCTATGACTCAAAAGAGCACATTTACATCTTTAGGACGACCTTTATTTTGAATGTGTGCTCATGAAGTAATGAAATAAAAACCTTGTTAGTTGTAAAGTTCTTGGTCATAAACAAGGATTGTTAAATATGATTTCCCCCTTTAATGTCTATGCCATATTGAATCTGTAGATTTTTCTTTCTTTGTTTAATTTTTGTCCTGTGGTAATGACACACGTTAATCAAACTAAAGGCTTTATTGAGGAATACCATCTTAGTAATCATATGAATGAGTATGTGTAGTGGTCTAAGTAATGGCTTATAGGTTTGTTTGTTAGAGCCATGTTAATTATAAATGGCAAAGTTACCACTGTACCCTTCAGGCTCATGTTACTAGATTGTTCCTGTCCTTCTCATGGACAATCTAATGAAAAACACCAAAGCAGCATATAATACATGCTGTTACTGAACTGAATATCCAACAACAGCTGAGTGTAACTTTGCTATTTATTTATCACTGATTATGTTTTTGTGCAACCTTGCAAAGTCCTTGGGCCATCTGCTGGTTCTTGCAGCAGGACGGAGGGCTCTGGGCCAAAGAAGGGGGGTTCAGGCAAGAGAACAAGGGACCTGAGTACTGGGATTAAGCATTCTGAATGCAGCACTGGATTAGCCCAATGTGTGCTTCTCCCTCTCCACTGTTGCTGCTTTGCACACCCAGGAAAAAGCAAGCATTTTAAAATCTTCACATTTACCTGAGAGAAGTGAGCTTGTCTGAGGCTGGGTAAAATCAATGGTTCCCATATAGATGCTTGGATAAATAGGCAAGTTTGGTTTCTTTGTAACAAAATACTTGAGAGTAAAGTGTTTTAACAAAGGGAAAATATGTCAAATGTGGGAGATTTCTGGATATTGGAGGAGTGGCTAGAAATTTCTCAAAATATGGAAACCTGGGGAATTTAAAAAGAACCAAGGAAATGCTTTCACTCAAGCTTTGTGAAAATGAGTCAATTACACTGGTCTGATTTGATAAAATAATATTTGTGACCAATAAATATTTAATGCAACACAATGCAGATGCTTATAAAAGCATACAGAAAATATCAACCTCTACACCCTTCAGACACAAAGAGAGATTAACTCTCTTTAGCTCTAAATCATCTCTCTTGTGTTCATCCTAAAGATAAAAAATAAAACAAAGTCAAACACAACTCAAACTGAAAATCCCTTCTTAAGCCACAACCCGTCTCATCCCCTCTTTTCTACTTTGCTTCCTGCAGCTGTGTGTCCTGTCACCATCTTCATCTGATCACGCAACAAAACGACAGTGTAGCTGTGTGACTTGATCAAGCCCAGTAAGCAGAACTGTGCAGCACTTCAACTGGATTGGATTAGCATTGTAAAGCTTCCTGTTTTGTACAGGGAGCATCTTGACTCACTCTGAGAGAGAGTAATTGTATGACTGGGTGGTAGGAAAGAGCTATACATATGTTCATACACACATACTCACACACACAGAAGCTAACACCAGTTAATTTTAGGGTTAAAGCATGTATCTGTAAAGGAATAAACCTCTTAATTTTGACCTTTCATCTTCAGAAACTCTTTGCTTGTCAACTCGATTCTGTAACTTGGTCAACGAAACTCTTAGTTCAGCTAGTAGATTACCTTCCTCAAAAATGAACCATGTATTTTTCAAACTTTCCAAATTGTGCTGTTATGCAACTCATCATTGCCATGACGACAGTCACTGCTGACACTACTAAACACAAGTCAGGATGCCATAAAGGAAGTCCACGTTTGGTTATATAACATTTTGGTGTAAATTGTTGCCATATTTACACCAAATGTCTGCTTCTGATTGTTTGAGCAGCAGTAGTCATCCTGGAAGAGCAAAATAAGGAAGCGCTGTTGTTCTGGGGCCCAACTTGCAGACATGTTTTGTCCAGAGAAGAAGGAACAAATATGTTTGCATGTATGCATACCTATTTATGAATGAAGTTCTGCAAGCCTCCAACTTGTTGGGGTAATTTCCATCTAGAGTAGGGCTGAAACGATTAATCAGATTAATCGGGATGAATCTCTTATTGAAATAATTGTCAATTAATTTAGTAATTGATTAATCATTAATTGGAGTATATAGACTCAAAAAAGGGCCTTTTGCTGAAAGAACAACACATTCAGAGCAGCCATTAAACTGTTAATCTTGTTGCACTTTTAGCAATAAAATGTTTATTTTCTTATTCTCTTTTGAAACGGGAATTAGAAATCTTTTAATGTATTTCTAGTGTTGTATAAAAAAGGCATAAATAGCTAAATGAAAAATCTTCAGCCATTTCTTTTATCATATTAATCCATTAATACCTTGTTTTCTTTCTCTTTTAGACTAAATTGAAGTCAAAACCCAGAATTAGACTGTAAAATATCCTTTATTTAGTTTGTTAGGCAACTCTAAGGTTTTTTTATCAGCTTTAATAAAGCTTGCACACTGCTTTAATGTTTATCACCTATCCATTGTCGTCTATTGATTAAATGTGTTGTACTTTCTCAGTTCATTCATAAGACTGGTCAGACTGACTAAATTTATTAAAGTAGCTGATATTCACTGCATATTTGCAATGTTGAAAAATCCAATAGACAAGACATTAAAACACATTAAACAATCCAATGAAAGATTTCATTACTCAGTGTGAATCTTCAAACTGGAATGGAAAAAAAAACAGAGTCTGTGCATTGTGTCTGAGCAGTGCTGCCCATTGTGCCTTGATTTACTCATATAGGGACACATGCATCTCCAAGACAACGCCTTGAAATGTTGTCAATGTCATGTTGCTGTAGTCAGGCAACCTACCCCTCTTTACTCTCTTTATGGGAGACCATCAGCATGTTAAGTTGGAAACTTTTGGCCATATCAATCACTAAGTCTAATATAATCTTGTTTTAAAGTAATGTCTTAAGAGACAACTTGACCTTTAGAGGAAAGATGGTTTAACTTCTGTGTTTTATGGGAAAAGTAGCCTGCAAGTTACAGAAGTGGACATTTGGATGATTACAGTGGATGTTGGGTTAAGTTTAAAGTTACAGACTTGCCTCTCATAGTAGCTGAATTCACATTTATTAATGTGAAAGTGTTGACTAAAGTTAGTTAATTCTGGTTCTAAAACATTCACTTTAGTTGAATTATTCCACCAATCCTCCATTTTGTATTTTTGCACATCTGGTCATGATGTTGTGCACATTTTCCAGAACAGAAAGTAACTGCCTGCCACCAGAGATGTAGGGACTTGCATCAACACCCTGTGGGGACATTTTGTACCAGGGTAGACAAACAGTATGTACAGTAATTTTTAAATATATATTATTTACTTACTGTATAACATTTCCCTATAGGGAATCATATTTATAAATGTACTTTGATATGGGTCTTTTATTGTCATTATTTATCCTATTAGTTCATGTAAATACCCAGAGAAATAAGCACTTCCATTTCAAAGAATGAAATGGAAGTGGGAAAAACAGGCTTCCAATTTGTGTTAACTACTGTAAAAGGTTGTTTAGTCAAAAACTGACTTTAATCTCAGTCAAAGCAACAACACAAAACTAACAAAAACAAAAACAAGTAGTTAATATAAGTCCACAAATGCTTATCAGGCCTTGTGACTAAAATTCAGCTACTCTGAATGAATGAAAGTTTTCTACAAGTTTTTCATCTATTCTCTTTTTTTGAGTGTATCTGAGAGAACAACTATAGTTTACGTGACAATTTGGATAATTTCTTCCCTCACAGCACAGAAGAATTGTGAAGAGGTAATGATCAGGTAATCGAAAGTAAATCTTGGTTTAACAACAGAATCGAATTGCAGGAGGAGATATCTTACATGACCAAATACGGATTTGTCTTAGAGCATCGGAGAGAAAGAATTTGGAAGGTTTTAGCAATTACATCAGTCACAGAACTTAGATTGGTAATTTGAAAGATGAAAAAAAAAAGGAATTATTTTCAGAAACCAGATTTTATTTAGGGAAATCTGTTCTTATTATGACTAATTTAAGGGTTCATTGTGGTTAAATCCCTGAATCTAGCTGACCATCTGAAGGGGGCAGGAGAGCAAAGAGCATAATGAATATGAGCATCAAGGCACATTTTCATTTCTACTAGTTTTTGCATCAAACTAGGGTGTAGCTGAAGCTATGAAGCACAGATGTGACCTTTCAGGACTATTGATTTTTTTAAGCCAAAAGGAGATGTAGCTCCTTTAACTGCATGAGAGAAATCAGAATGTTCCTGAGCGGCGCTCATCTTTTTTGCTTCCTATTGAGCAGCAGCTGTCATGTTGCTTAAATCCAAGGAGCCTATTGACCTTAACTGAATCCCTGGACACATGTAGGGGAACCACATGGCATATGAACCTTTCTTTCTGCTGGTTTCTACATCGTGAGGGGACTAACCAGGCACCGCAAAGCATCATGCAGCAGGTGCAGCTCTCTGCACCAAACTGAGGGCTGCGCCTCTGCAGCAGCAGCCACACAGCTCCTTCATTACCTTTAGAAAAGCATAATGCCTCCTCTTTCCTGCACACACCCTACTAGTACAAAAATAAATGCACACACTGTCCTAGAAACCTTTATATCCCATATCTTACAGAGGACTTAATGTCACACCGCTCTCAAGCAGTATGACCTCCTGACAAACATGGTGACATTCTATTTTTTCTATCCTTGCTCATCAACCCTTACCACCCAGACCCACACCGCCTTCTGCTACCCATCTGTCTCCTCTGCCCCTGATAACGAATCCCACACACTGCAGCAGAGGGAAACTCAAGCCACGGTAATGTGAGTTGCAGGTCATTATCCCGTAACAGGATATACAGTCAAGCAGCCCTCCCCCTCTCCTCGTCCATACTCAGTCGCCATTGCTTAAGTTTAACTCCTTGTTTCTCTCTTTAAAATGCAGCCACCACCTAGCTGTCCTTCCTCCTGTTCTCTCATCAGCGCCCCCCAACCACCACCATCTGAATCACGCGTCTGAAGGTGAACACCTGCAGTCCCATGAAGCCCTTGAATAACATCTCATTTTGCATTCCTCCTATACAGTAAACAATTTCAGACTCTGTAAGGCAAAAAGCTGCAACAGTGCAGGGATGAAAAGGCACAGCGTGCAAGACGAGGAGGTGGAGTGAGAGAGTGAAAATCCTTTTCTGAAGGGATGCTTGCTAAAATTAGAAATATCTATATATGTCTTCCTTGTGTTCTTGACACGTTAAAGCTTTTTTTTTTTCTCTCTATACAGCATCAGTGCTGTCCCTTTTGTGCGTGGCTCCTGGTTTCAGCCTATCACAGCTCTTTGCAGGGAATTTCCACGGCACAAGCCCCGCCCCTGGTTTGACGCAGAAAGCGGCGTCACAAGCGATGCCCCCTGCGGCCTTGTGGAAGGACAGCCGCTGCACAGTGCGCCAAGAGGACATTCTCGAAGGAAAGAGGAAAGAAGCGTGAAGAAAAAATGGAAATCTGGGCATTTAATGGTAGGATTTCTAGAACCTCTATCCATCTTTTCTCCCTGGCGTCCAGGGTCACCTCAACATCCTTCACAGATCATCCTCTATTTGGTCTTCTAATTACTGGCTTCCATAATGCCAACCCCTGGAGGAACACACTGTGCCCCAAAGGATAACTTATTCCCCTTCACACCACATACAGCCACAACCAAACGTCCCCACATCAGTACATAGTACGTGCGTAAGCACTTTCTGTTCTCTCGTCTCTTTTTGACGCAGTGCCCGCAAAAGCAGCACATTTTGGAAAGGCGCTCATACGGACCCATAAATCCTCTGCCGGCGCCTTGGAGATCCGTCTGCAGCGTCACGCCGCCGCATCATTCATCCCCGAGTGCCGCTGCATCAGATTAAAAATTACAACCAGCATCACCAGATGGTGATGAAACAAAAAAAATAAAATAAAAATTCGCAAAACCGGTTATTATTTCACATGCAGCTCACAGTTGGTGATTTTCCACCAGGGTTCGAAAATTCACCTATTGATTCATTCACTGGTACGGCTGTGACAATTTTAACCGAGATGGGGGGGTTAAAGATGCGCTCATGAAGACGTGGAGACCAGATCGCGTTATTCTTCACCTGAGTGTGTGACCATTGCTGGCGATTATCGAGTTCCAATGTTATGTCACAAATTAAAGGAGAAATAAGCTGGTGAGACACTTATTCCTGGTAACCGCATTATGACGCACGGGTCATTGAGGGTGTCTTCGGCTGACAGCATCCAGTGAAAAGGACGCGTCCTCAGCGCTAAATGCCTTCCAAAGGCACAGAAGCAGCTGCGTAGAGCCGGAGAGGAGAAGAAAATGGGGAGGAGGAGGAGGAGAAGAAAGGTGGATTCAATGTGCTCTGTCATCACAAAGGAAGAGCTGCGTAAGTATGTGAATATAACACCTGAATATAACATTATTAAACCACGATAGGCGCAGATAACACGTGCCATCCCGCCCTAACCCCCCCAACACAAGAGCAATCTGGAGGAATAAACCGATTAGGGCCTACTGGCTCGCAAGGTTACGGTCACGGCAAACGAGACACTTAACAAGACATCCTTCCTTCTCCCCTGCACTATGCATCAGATTTAAACTCAGCCGAACCTTTAAACCTGACGCAGAGGTGAAAACCCAACTGAGCGGTTCTGTTCTGACAGGAGCTTCTGGCCCATCAGTTTGTCGCAGTGTATAGAGAGAGCTGGGTAAAACACAGTTCCGCATTAGAGTCAATGTCACTCAGACACAAAGGCTGCACAGGATATCCAAATGACATCACGGCTCAGTTCTTTCAAAATATACCAGTAAAGGTAAGTGACCACCCCTCGGTTTTCAGGCCACTTCGACTGGGCTACAACGCAGTTAAGAAAGTTGGAAATGGTGTGTCTTACCCCCATGTTGGCGCAATTATTCTTCTTCTCTCAGGTGATGCACCGCTTGAGAGGTGTCAGCCCCTCACGTTGAATTAGTCAGTGTATGAATGCCTCGCCTTGAAAAGCAGAACAGTGTAAGCGCAGATGTTTAGCTTTAAACACACAGTAGAGAGGATATCTGCAGTCTAGGCTGAACAGTTGGGATAAAGAGAGGCTCAAACCTTTTTTTTAAAAAAAAGGTCAGGCTGCCCTCTTTTTCCTGTAAGACGTCTTTCTTTGCGTTTTGCTTTTTTTCTTTTTTCAGATGAAATGTCGCGGTCTCAAGCGGAGCATCACGCGTGGAACTCGCTCCTTCCTCTGCTCTCTGATACTTGCGGTGAAAAGGACCCGGCAAGAAAAAAACCTGCTACCTCCCCAGGACTCGATGCTCTTCCGCGGCTCTGCCGGCTGCCGCAGTACTCCCCGTTCTTCCAGGTTGCACCACTCCGCCGGGGGAAGAAGCGCCTCCTTGAGCAAATGGGCGAAGCGAAAGGGGTCGATTGGACCCGCCCACCGCTGGCGAAGGCGACCAATCAGAATTCCGAGCGTCTCGGCTTGCGGGCCAATCAGAAAGCTAAGCTGCCCCTCCTGCTTTACTGCAGAATCCCGCAGCTCGCATCCAGCAGCATCGCGAGTCTCTAGGTTGACTTTTTTTTAAATAAAAAAATAAAAAAATGGACGCACATGGTTAGAATCCAAGTCGTCGTGGCTGTAATTGTTTCATATGTTCTGTGCTTATGTAACACCTTAAAATAGAGGATTTGTGTTTTGCTATATTGCATGTGATGAACACACCTAAATGTCTCTTCAGTCATCCTATCAAGAGCATCTATAGCACATCTCCAGTTACCTGCAGGTGTAAATGGAGGTGTGCGTGGTGGGTTGTTCCAAATGTAAGGAAGAGAGTAATGAGGGCTGGAGTCAAAGATTTCCACTCAATATGTTACTGTTAATGTCTGCAGACATCAGCAAGCCGCAATTACTGCTCATATCAGCACATGTACAGTTCTGTCAATGCAGAGTCAGCACTTTATGTCAAAAAGTGAGGGCAGGTGTACCTTGGTGGAAGAAAACCAACTGTCTATTTAAAGTACTGGTATTATTTTGTTTTTTTTAATAAGTCAAACATCTTTAAAAAGCTTTTGCATCTACCAGGACCTTTTTAAATCATGGGATGTGAGGAATTTGATGGATGCTGCCTCTTTTGAGCACGCAGTATGTCAAGGGCGTGGAAAGAGAATATTGCGTGAACACAGGAGAAAAAAACAGATGTGTTTCTGTGACAGTGCCAAAGAGTTCAAAGACAGACACACAGAGGACGTTCTCCTCACCAAGGCTGGCCTATATGCAGCTGTGAGTCTATAATGCTGCAGTGAGAGCTCTCACACACATATGCCCGCATACATATGGAGTCAGGAGGGTAGCATACACATGCATGCACAGCGCTGCCTGAGTAAAGCTGTCAGAGTCACTTGTGCTGTCCCTGCAGCGTACTGCAGCCATGCCTCACTGCGTTCCTTGCTGAGGGCCTGAGTGACGACCGCGCACTCAGTACCACTGGACCTCAGAGCACTGGTCTGGGGTTTGCTCGGGGTTAAAGGACACTCTGCTGCAGCGCTCCTCAAAAACATGCTATCGTGATGCAGTTGAGTTGTTATTTGAGTCTAAATGCACATAGACATAATTCTGCTGGAGGTTTTTGTGATGTTTTGGTGAAAATCTGGAGAAATAAAGTGGATACAAGGAGATTCTGTTGATAAATTGCTACTGCATACTTTTGAGAAAATGTTAGAAGGTACTATATTTTCAGATTAACTTCATCCATCATTTAGCTAAAAGTACAACTTATGAATGTGTATTAGGTATGAAGCTTTCTTAAATATTAAACATTAATTGACATAACCTTGTCTCTAATTCAGACCTTTTAGTCATTATGTCATTGACGAAAATATGCTTACACCAAGATAATATTGTATTAAAATTACATTATTTTTGGATTCTCTGATCTTAGCTTTTTTCTTTTTTTTCCAAACATTTAACACATTTTTTTTTTACCTGTTGTTTAGTATCAAAACAAGCAAATCTCTGATTGGCTGATCAGGGCCTCCTGGCAGCCCCTCTACCAACACTGCCTCTAATCCATAATATACACACAAAACTGGAAGAAAAATTGCTGCTACCTCTCTGATAACAACCGAAAAGCCTGTAATGGTAAACAACATTTCTTGAGATGGACAAAAATTAGTAATAGAGTCCTGAACAAAGATTATGGCACATGTACCCTAAGGCAGACACTACTGTCAAACTATTTCTGTAGCTGTCAGTGAGACTTCTGCTTACCCTTTTCCTGCCTTTCCAGAAACCAAGATAATCACTTCTCCAGTTTAGCTTTTTATCTATACACCAACTTCATGTGAACACATAAATACCAACATACGTCACATGTTCAGAATATCAGATATAATGTCTTTCAAAGTCTCCAAACACCTTGATTTATTTATTTTTTTTCACTTTTGTCATGTTAATACCAAATGAGGCCTTTATGTGAAAAACTAACATCGTATTGTGTGTCGTTGTGAACTAGGTGCAAAATGGTTTTAATTTCTGTTGACAAGCAACTATCTGAAAATGTGACAGGTGGATAATTGTGACACTTCTCTCACATCTCCAGTTGAGAATCACATCAGATTCTCAACTGGATTTAGGTCTGCTGCTTTCTAACACGGATTATGCTTTAATTTAAGTCATTCCTCTGTACTGTAGCTTTGGTTGTAGATTTAGGGTCTTGCTGGAAGATTAACCTCAGTTCCAAGTGTTTTTCAGCCTTTAGCAGGTTTTCTACTAAAAGTCTATATTTACTTCAATGTTATTTTATATTTTGTAATGCTTGAATTTGGAAATGAAGAATTTGGATTAAAACAGATTTTAATTTTACCTGTGAGGTTCGTGTTGGGAGAAATTATAGTAACTGTGACACTGAGTAATATGTATAAGCTCATGGTCATAATGATAAGAGAAAATCACAGTATTCAAACTTATTATTTTCCTGGGACCAAGTGAAGAAGCTCTTTTGGAAACAAATTAATCTTTTAAACAATAATTAAAACCTCCAGTGTCTTTGAAGTTAAGGTTAATTGTGGATTCTGTTATTGAAACATTTTATTTTTGTTCATGAGAGTCTTGAGCTTCCTGTTTCTGATAATGATTTTTTTGTCTTAGACTCTTTGCATCAAAAACTGTTTAATTATTTATCCTAGTCAGACAATTTACACAGATTATTGGACACTAATTTAATCATGATGCAGAGTGCAGCTCGTCGATGTTATGTTAGAGTACTGTTAATAAAGCTCTTTCAATCTCATTTAAAACCAAAATGGCTGCCTGCATTACCACGTCCTATCCTCTGTCACGCCTTTATGTTGTACCCCCTCTGACCACCCTCTCATTCCCCCGCTGGGAATAGCTCACCGTCCTCTTAGTACCAGCATGGAGGGGAGAAAAATCACCCAGTTCTCCTGCTACACAGCAACAGCAGTCAGATGACCTTGCTTCTGACTTGTTCTGCTGAGTCAGGTATTGAGGAGGTTGGGGAAGGGGGAATGCAGGGAGACAAGGAAAGGAACAAGGAGGGAGAAGAGAGAAAGAGGGGTAAAATATCAAGAGGATTATTGCTCTTGTGACTGATTTAATGATAGGAAACTGGTTTCATGTTGGTGACGATGTTTCATGCTAATCATTATAGTGCTGATTTGTGTGACTTGAAAAGCAGCTCAGCACAGGACTGGTTTCAGGATGAAACCTCACACATATGTGTGGCAGTATGCATGAGAATACCCACGGTGTGTGATACTGGAAAACATGGTGGCACCGTCCAGTGTGCGAGTCAGAGCTGTGGATGAGTCGTATGTCACAAGGTTTGAGAGTCAGAAGTCGTGCGTCTGTGTAGGTTTGAGGAGAATATGCCTCTGTTAGACTAAAATAGAACAGCATGTGTCAGTGAATCCTCATGCCAAAAATAGTCTGGACGCTATTGCACTGCATCCATGGAGGAGTTTTTTTTGCTGAGGATGAATTATAGAGAAAATAGGGTTATTAGTTTCTCCAGAACAAAATAAATCAGAACCTCTTGGGTGGCATTTTAAAAGATTTGTTACTAAAGAGATTTACTCCCACAAAGGCATTAGTGAAGTCAGGTGATGCTGGGAAAGAAGACCTGGCCTAGAGACAATATTGGGAGATTTGTAGTCCGCAAATCACCTCCGATCTGAAACTTCATCTACAAGAACTGTTTCTTTTAGTTCAAAATACAGCAGCTCTGAAAATTGTACATATGCATGTGGAAGTTCTTCATTTGTGACATATATTGCACTGATTTACAGACATTTTCCACCTCTAATATGACAAATATTATGTACTATTTCACTAAGAAGTAAATAAATCTGCAGGGGGGAAACTGCTAAACCCAGCTGTATGAGTGGATACACCTTTAAACTAATTTTGTTGAAGTACCTTTTGATTTAAAAATAGCACTTAGTCTTTTTCTTCACACTCTCCAGCAAAAATAGTAAATCTGATTAACTTCATATAAGCAACAGTTGTAGGATTCCCCAGATAGTTGCTAGCATTGTTTGTCTTATAGGATGGAGAGGATCAAAATATTCTCACTCTCATTCGATAGCTTTGGAAATAATCCACAATTAGGTAACTTAAAATCTTAGCTAAACTTTGAATGTAACCCTGTCATTCATGATGAAATATGTAAAACCTTTATTGTGAAAACAGCTTGATACAGTATCGTATCAACAAAAACACTTTGTTGATATTTTTAGTTTCTCTCTGGTCTAAAGAACTGTGTTTATAAAACAAACACTTTCTCCTCAGCTGTTTAGCAAAACAAAACAATAACCTCTCTGACTGGTCGATCAGGCCCTCATGAGCGTTCCTCCTCCAGAAGAACGATGCTGTTGTCATAGAAACCAGAAACCACAGTGAAGCATTTCCCAACCACGTCAATATCAGGATTGATCACTTTGTCAGATTTACTTCCAACTTTCCTTTTTCAGTAGTATGCTTTGTTTCAAATGAAGTCATCTGGCATTAATTAGCTCAATTGGTAATTTGAACATTAAGTTCACAAACTATAAACTCCCCAATCAGCTGTGCTGTTAGTTTATACAATAGAATTAACATTAATATCTTTAGATCTGGTTGTTTCTTTCTTTCTTTTTACTCAGTTAAGTTATGATTGGTAACCAACTTCTGTGGGTTTTTCCTAATTAAAGTGTAATTATTGTTAATACATTTTAATCTGAGAAATGTGCAGAATATCTTTGCTTCTTAAAATTTGTAATCAAGATTATTCAGTGAGATGGAAATAACTAATTCTCAAAGAAGATTTTTGATCAATTATATGACTTTGCTAGGGACATTATTGTAGTTTCAAGTAACATCCATACAGTTTTATGAAATAAATGGAAATACTTCACAACACATTAATGCAAATTACTTGAACACATTACCCACTAAACCTAAGGTCATTCCTTAAATAGAGACTTCACAGTGCAGATCAAGTTTTTGATTTTTTTCCCCGCATTAAAATAAATGACCCTTGCAGTCCAAAACCATTATGAGCACCTAAAGGAAACCTATAAACAGCTACAATTGAGGTTTATAAATAGGGATGCATGGAGTCATTAGTCTTTGTGCACGCGTGTCCATGTGTGCGTGCTTGCCTGAAGGTGATCCTGGCTAATCCGGTTTTATAAACGTCTGACATAATCTGTGTTCCGCTCACAAAGTCCAGAACAGGGAGATGCGAGGAAAAGAGACAGAGAGAGAGGAAAAGAGGGGAGGGAAGGAAAAAGACGAGAGAGCTGACATGGCAGGGGAGAGATGATTGAAAGGCAGATGGGTTTAAAGAGGATGACAGAAACGAAGCATGTGAGGAGAGGTGGAGGAAAAGGACGAGGGTAGAGTGTAAGAAATAAGTAAGACAAAGATGAAGAAGGACAGAGGGGGCGGGTAGTGGAAAATTCCTCTGGGATTTAGTGAAACAGGTTAGTTAGTGATGGCTTGGTTATCAGAAGAGCAAAAGGGTCGTAGGGTTGAAGTTTTATTAGGAGGCTTGGAAGGGAAGACGAGCCTTTTGTCTTTATAATAAAATGTAAGTTTGTCTAAGAGCCAATTCTCTTCATTTTTAGGCAGTCAGGAAAATAAATTGTAGAAAGATTACCAAAAAAAACTATGCTATTTATCTTTCAGAAGTAGTCATGCACTTTCAACCGTTTCAAGAACCTGCTGTAGGTCCAGTGATAACCTGTGAGAAGTTTTAGAAACCTCTTTTTGTGGTCTCATCTGAGATCTGAGCGTGCTGGTCGTTGTTTAGAACGTCCTCTTTAAATCCCTCATGAAACCTACAGCCAGGTGTGTGTAGGGTCTGCACGTAAGAGTAGAACTACTTCAACATATTTTTATTCAAGTGAAGGCAGAAGCAGACAAGGAAATTAGTCAAGAAAGAGTAAAAAGGTATTCCAGAAAAAGGTTAGAGCATGCATGACTGATGAGAATAGCTGATTTAACATTTGAAATTATGCCATTAGACTGAAAAGATATATGACTCAAATTCTAGTATTTTAAAGAATTGAAAAAGAAATAAATAATTAACTGAGTTACTAAGTTCCAAATTCTGGCAAAGGAAACACTTTTCCAAATAATTGCTGTCAAAATAAATCTTATAAAACTAAAGTTACAGTAAAAACAGAGTAAAGTACTTCCACTGACAATATGTGGTGCGTATTGTATTTTCATTCGACGTCTAAATGGTAAATAAGGCTGAGAAAATAGAAAATAGAATTAGTGCAAAGCTTGTGTACAAACAAGAGGTTTCACTTTGACATAAGCTTTGGGTGCAACCTTTTACATCTATCCTGCTTCAAAAATGTCTTAAAGTTTGTTAATATGCAACATATGAAGAAGTTCAGCAGACTTAAAAGATTTTACATTTTAATAAGCTCCTAATAAATCTTCCTCAAGAAAGAAAATTTGTCAGGATTATATTGGTCAGTTTCCTCTGTAAAGTCAGACTATTTTGATGTTTTTTATGGGTTCACATCAAGCAACGATGTGAAAACAACACAAAAAAATAAGTCTTACTCCAGTTGCACTTTATAGGAGGAGCCCTAGTTCAGTACCACACTCCTCATTGTTACATTTAATTAATTGTCCAAATAAACAAGGCTTTATTTGTAGCCTTGTTTTAATACCACTTAAAGTCTATTGTCTTCGTTTAAGAGGAATGCACTGCTGGTCATTCCTGTTCTGGGTGGGGCACCACAAAGCATTTGTGCTCCAGGCACCCAAATGTTGGGTGGAGTCAATTGTTCTTGTAATAAATTTAAGTGCATAGATGATGTAATAAAATTGTTAACACCCTGTGTAGATTACATAGATTACAGAGTTTCCAGAAACGTTAGT
The DNA here is from genome assembly GCA_903066815.1 of Brachyrhaphis roseni. Classification (NCBI taxonomy): domain Eukaryota; kingdom Metazoa; phylum Chordata; class Actinopteri; order Cyprinodontiformes; family Poeciliidae; genus Brachyrhaphis; species Brachyrhaphis roseni. Next base: position 15,909 of record CAEFZY010078842.1, read on the forward strand.
AGCAATGTTGGCATGCCACAGAGAATTACACTGGTTCCTCTGTTTTTTAGCTGAAATGACTGGATAGACGGGAAGAAAAAAATCAAGTTTATATGACTGCAAAGATTTAAGAAAACCTGCTTATCTTCCCCGGCTATGTGAAAATGTTCAATACAGAAGGCAAGAAAAAGAGGAAGAGTTTTATTCAGATGAAGCCAGCATGAGGAAACAGAATCTCTCAGAAAACACAAAGAGCTGCTGGTGCATTCAGATGTTTCTTAGGAGTGAACTCTACAGTCTGTGTAGATTTCACATAATTTATTGTGCATAAATAGTCACCTCCTCTGTCACTCCACCTGTCCATCCAGTCTGAAAGCACAACCTCTCCTCCTGTTCTCTCCTCTCTCTGCTCCCCTTCTTCCTCTGAAAGCTGTTTTTTCCTCAATGCATCTCAGCCACTGCAGCAAAGCTCTGCTTCATGCCTCAACTCAGCCAGAAAATACTCTCAAGGCAAGGTCATATTCCTCAAGAAAAGTTACCACTGATTGGAACACTTTGTGGAAAAGCCATCAGTATTAAAGAAGTTATAACTTTATAAATAGAGATAGGAATGAAGCAATATTAAAAATGAAAGCATAGGATATTAAAAGCTGCCTTTGAAAGTTTGAAAGGCCATTAGAAGGCAAGTATCTGTCCTCCTTTAAGTTAATAAGCACACACAGCACATGATAATGTCCTTTAAACCCATTAATCCCAATATGATGTGTGCACTTAAAGCTTTTATTACTTCTATTGAGTAAGGTAGCTCCTTCCATCCACTCAGGACTGCTATCTATCTCCAGCAGTCATTGGGTCAGACGCGAGTACGTCCTGGACAGGTTGCCAGTCCGTCCGGAAAACACAGAAACACCCAGCACAAACAATCTGCACGCACTCACAAGCCTAAGGGCAGTTTAGAGGAACCAATTAACCCAACAGATGTGTTTTTAGACAATGGGAAGAATCCCGAGTATCTGCTTGCAGAATACGCTGGCCAGAATTTGAACACAGAAACCTTTTTGCTGAGATACCAGCTGCACCACCATGCAGCCCTTCAATGTAACATTGTACTAGATATAATATTTCAGTAATTGTAGGTTGTTGGGTTTTTTTTTTTCAGAACAATACTTTTCAAATGTTTACAATTCTAATGTCAACTTGCTCAGTGATCACTAATTTAACTCGCGTATTTCATTAAAATTTTGGAGTTTCTTCACATTTGTCTTTTGAAAAACTTTTTCAGGGTTTATTTCACTTTTAATTGAACTGAAAACCACAATGTTTTCAAGTTTGCTTTGTTCACTTCCCTCTGTTATTGCAAACTGTACTACCTCTTGCAAGAAAGTAATGAATTCAGTACCATTTGTTTGTTTGTATGTTTTTTTATTATTATTACTGAATAAAACCCACAAAGGCATCTTTCATTGGCCTGAATGGGGAAAGTGTGGGTGGGCTAAGATGAAAGATAATCACAGAATCTTCCAGGTTTTGGTGTTTGCACTGCAGGAATCGTAGGTAGAAATGCAATAAAGGCTGAATCCTTGCCGCAACAACCTTCACCTCCAAAAAGCCCATCATGTGATCTAAGATGTCTCAGAGATGAACGCAGGGGCACAAACGGCATTAGGAAACACAAATGAGTTTATTCCATTTGCTGCTTTCAAGAACCACTCTTCTCATCATCTGATGTGTTTTACGCCCTGATGGCTTTCACATGTTCTCTGAGTTCGATTTTCTCTCTTTTGGAGTATAAACCACCAGAGGAGCTTCTGTTGGCATTTATTAGTTTCATTGCTTGTTTGGAGGAATAGAAAAAGACAGAAATTGCATTAAAAAAAACTAAATTAAAGCATTATTGTGCTTCTACATTAAAACATTTAAGGTATTTATTTAGATAAGTTTTGAATGTGTATGACAATGGATTTCCAATACATTGAGGATTTATGCAAATTGTAATGTACAGGGGAGGATGTGTAATGCTAAGGGCTTGTTTCTCTTTTGGATGTCATGGGAACCTTGTCAGAGTGTATGGTATCTTGAACTATTAAAAATATCCAAACATTTAAAATAAAACTTTGGTGGGCTGATTCAGAAAAAAAAAAAAAAAAGGACGCTGGTGTCAATCTCCAGAGATTATTGGGCGAAAGGCGAGGTCACCAGCTCATCACAGGGCCAGTAGGATAATAATCCAATTAAATTGATTAAAACTGAAGAATTGTTCTGAAATTAGATTAATTTGTCAGGATCAGATAATCCTACTGATAAATGAGATTAATTGATGTTGGATTTTATTTTCATTATTCGTCATTAAATATGAAGGTCATTACATCTAAGATGGTTAATGACCACAAGTCTGAGTTAGTTCCTCCAACAAATGCTTTCTTCCAGTTGGTTACGTGATAAGACAAAATGCTTAAATCAGTTTGCACCATATGCCTCACTGTGACGTTGTAAATGAGGCCCTGAGGATGAGGGGAAAATGGCTTTTGGATGTGATTATAACTCAGCAGATTAGCAGAGAAGCTTTTCACTGAACATGTGCACTGTGGAAAACCTATTAAAAGGTGCACCAAGTTTTTTTTTTTTCCTGAATCCTTTCATTACTGTTCTCTTATTATGTTTTACCAGCCACCCTGAAATCCTCTTCCAGCCCAGACAGCACATTTTACTCAGCCTGTGCTGTGATGTGGCCACTTTGCTGACTGTCTGGGTCGTTTAGTGTGTTCAGAAGCTTGTAGTGCGCATATTATTCTAAAGAAATATTTGCTTACTTTAGTCGGTGCTAGTTCTCTGTCAGCGTGGGTCAAGTGTTTTTTTCTGCCAGTGCACACTGGGGTATTTGCAGCCCAGCATCTTTTATCATTGTGATAAGTAACCTGTCATACGGAGCGAGGAAGCATCCCCAACCTGATTTAGGAAACTAGATCGCGAGCAAGTAAGAAATATTGTCAGCTTCCTGTGCTCTCTGTGGCATTGGATGAACTGATAGCTGGATGTGAGTCAGTTTGTAGGTGTGTGTGAGAAGGGAGTACAGTAAGTAGCCTCAGGAGTGATGGCAATGATGACAGTATTGTGGCAGAGCTGAAGAGGAGCCATGTGCACCACGGGGGAACCGGCCCTTTAATGCCCATCGGCCAATCAGGCAGGGGGATGCTGGGAGCACACCGTCCTTGGAAACGACCTTGCAGGGGGGATGAGGGATGGAGAGAGTGCAGAGAGGAGGGAACACTCAGAGGAGTCGAGTAAAACAGAGGAAATAAAGAGCTGGTACAGGGAGGAAATCTGAGAGGAAAAAAACTCAGCAAGATGTCAGCTGTATTCATCTGAACCACAAAAGCAATTTACTACTACATGAAACAGACACATGGATGAAATAATGAGGCGATGCAGACAGACAGCAGACAGATGAATGAGATATTTCGTTTTAGGAGCCTAAGAGGATTTAAAGTTCAGCCAAACTCCACCTCTCTGCCTCTTTCTCTCCGACTCGGTGACACACATGCAGACGTCACCCAGTTCAGATTAAATTGACAGCATGTCACTTTACTGCATTGCATAAGAGGTGCTTTGCAAAAGATGAGAGACTGGAGAATTAAGACTTAGGATTCAAGATCCAGTTTTAATTTAGGTGGGGAAAATGGAGGTAAAAGTTAGATGAAAGGGATTAATTTAAAAAAAAAAATGTTTTTTTAAATAATTTCCTTTCTCCATTTCACGAAGAAAAAGGAAGATGATGGCTTAATAATAGGAAAGATCGCTTCTCTGAAACCTACAGTACCTTTTAAAAGCATCCACACACCTTATACTTCTCCAAATTTCACCAAATTACAATTACAAAATATTTTAGTGGGATATAGAAATGCATAATAATGCATAACATTTATTAAAAGAAAGCCACAAGAAATCCAGTTTGGAGCCATAAGAGGAAATAGAGCAAGCATGTGGAAGATATTGGGCTGGAGTACACAAATTGGCAAACTATGGGCAAACAGGAGACTACTATATAAGCAAAACAGAGCTAGTAGCTTTTTAAATTGGGCACTTGATGTAACATGTGAGTTTTACTGATGGTGGAATTTAGAAGCCACACAAGCATAAAAATGCTGAAATCACACAAATATTGAATTTGTGTTTTATCTGCACAGGGGTGCATTTGGTAGCACTGTTCCCTTGCAGAAAGAAGGTCCTTGGTTCTGATCTCAACCTGGTTTCTTTCTGTTTGAAGACAGGCACCGATCATGCCCCCAAGGTGGGCGTTAATGGATGCATGAATGATACAAAACGTTCTCAAGGCAGATGGCTCTAATGTCAGAACTGCTAAGTTAGAAAGAAATCACCTGCACCCAGTGGCATAAGGACAATAAACATTGCTATTGCACCAAGAGTTGTATTATCTTATAAGCATTTGTAGTCCTTCATTGTTTGTCTGAGATCCAGTTGACTTCACCACAGACACTCAAAGTATTTATTCTAACAAAAGAAAAATATCAAGTTGGTGGTTAACATCAGTCGAGCAGCTTCTGCCCCCATGCACTAAATAAAATACAACAAATAACCCTAAACAAACTATAGAGCTAAAAGTCCCCAATGAACAGTTGACAGAAATTAACAGATGCAACATTAACAACTAAAAGGTACTACTGAAGATAACAATTAAAAACATAAAACATGGCAAAATTACACAAGAAACTCTGTGTAATTTTGCACACAGAGTTGTATACAATTCAATTTGTCTAAAATATAAAATGATACTTGCAAAGAAAACACGGAGCTGATCTTTAATACACACCACATTTTTAGACGGCAACAGAAAACAGGGACAAGCTGACGGTTAGTGGTTGCTATGGTAACCACCAATTGTCAAGAGCAACATAGTACAACTGTTATGACAGCTTGTCAGGAGACATAACTTTCTGACTAAACAAAACGAATTAATTTGAAGAATAAATAAAGCAATTTTGACACGTTTCACATGTATAATATTGCTAAAATAAAACCCGACATGTTTAATTATTCTTCAAGGTGCAAGAGATGCAGGAACACTGAGCTGGAGCCCATTTTCAACAAAAAATCTGTTTCATATTTAAAGTGATCCAGACCAAGCATGTAGTATATTCCTCCTCTGCCCATAAATAATTTCTCCATTGAGTTTGATAAAACATACGGAATAGATGTAAAGCAGAAGAATGGCACAGTCTGTCTTAATATGTTGTTACTTGCGTATGTCAGCGTTTTTGCGCCTGGAACGTGACCCAGTTTGCGCCTGCAACTGAGCCCGGCTCTGGCTGTACCCAATAAGTCAGAGTGATGGAGTGCCAGCATGGCATTGTGATAATCGGGCAACCTCAGCAATGTTTCACCTCAAACAATGGCCCACCTCACCCCGGCAGCTCAGGCTCCTCCTCTTCCAGACTACTTACGCATGCACAGCTAAAATTTCAAAGATTGCAGAAAAAAAGAATATGCCTCTGCAGTGTGTGGGCTAATTTTAGAAGATTATTTGTCTTGTTTGTGTCAAGTGCAGCTTCCGCATGCCTGTGTGCGTGTCTCTGTATCATCCGGCCCCTGGGCCTGTCCACTGGATGTGCATTCATGTCCTTATCTTGAGCTCTGCTCTGGCAGAAAGGGGCTGCTCTGTGCTCATTACTGACTCCTTTAGACTGTGTTCCTCTGGTAGGACTGAGTGTTAACTACTTGGAAACAGGTCCTTCACTATATATTGTTTTTTCTCCCCTGTGAATTAATTTGTCGGAGTTTAAACAACAAATTCAAGCACACTCAAAAACAAGCACACTCAATACTGCATTATTTTTAAATGTGAGCCTCATTATTCCACAAATACACCAAGAGAAAGGTTAATCAGTTATGGGAATGATTAGGAATGATAGATGTGAGCTATTTTTATTAATCAACCCCAAACTGGAGAAGGTCATCCCAGCATTTCTTCTCATCTTGTTACTCATGTGTTACCCATGCATAGGGCAGCATATCTGTCCAAAGTCTCATGTCACTGCAGGACTGGATATAAATGCTCAGAGCAATTATAATTGTAACAACACAATGCTAACTTACAAATAAGGTTTCAGCAAAATATAAGAGCTTTTTTTTTTTAATCCTTAATATTGATTAAAAAAAGCAAAGTCTAACATGGGAAAATTGTCACTATATGTGATATAATCTGCCAGTGGAGTATTGTTTTTGTGTCAATATTACACAATTATTGACTTAAAACAAGTTTCTATATCTTACATTGCAAGTTCGTATTGTCTTGTGTCACGTGTACCAAAGTATTAGCAAAAAGAGCCCATATGAACACCTTCTGCATATCGATACCATTGTAAAAGAGAGTAATTATTATATAATTGGATTTCTGTCCTGGAAACAGGTAAAATGAAAAAATGCAGTGTAGTTAATATGCTTCCCCCTGCTGGTAGAATATAACCAAGTTATTTCAAAATAGTGAAAAGAATTGATCCATTTTAATTAGCTATATCATCAAAATATGTGCCAGGCTAAAACTTTCTTTGACACATTAAATGTGGTCTAAAACAGTATCAGTAAAATGCGAAACAGGTGTTTAAGACGTACTTAGCAGATAATGGCTACAGAGAACACACGTGTGCTATCAGTTCTGCATTTACTCGACGAACGATCGCAGGGAATATGGCCAAAATCTTTAAGCTCTGACAGTTTGAAAACCGTCAAATTGACAAAAACAAACAAATATTCTTTTGCAAACATGTCATGGCTTCCTGGCAACTGCAACATGGAGGAAGGAGCAGAAAGATGAAGTTGTTCTCTATACATCGTCAGAAGGGGAGGTGCAGCTATCTCTTGTAGCCACATAAGCACGCCCACTAGATATTGTCAAGCGCCCCCAGAGGAACACTGTCATTCTATTGGCTGTAAAGGTTGCTAGGCGATGGTACGCCTTCATCAGTGAGAAAGCAGAAAAGAATTGGCAAGCAAGTAGTTTGGCAAGTGCAGATTTGATCCGTGCAGAGAGAAAGTTTGTGTGAGAGAAGAAAATCTGAGGGACAGCAGAGAATATTTGAGATTTTGAAAGTTTTGAGTGCAAGTATTTAAGTTGAGAGCAGCGAGATGAAATTCTGCTTTCAAACTGAAAGTTTAAGCTCTCGACTTACGGCAGCAAAATTCTCCCATACATAATGCTCTCTAACAAAACGAGTCCTTCAAAGAACAGCTGGATTTATACTGAGATTAAATCACACACAGCCAGACTCTATTCACTAATTAAGAACATCTGAAGGTCTGTAGATTGCACAGGATTTAATTTGAGAGTGTCATGGTAAATGGGGTTGAAAACAAATGGATCCTGCATTTTCATATGACAATCTTTGAAAGCCATGCATCTGAGGGGTTAGTCCTCATGTCGCTGTAAGGCTGGATCATGGCGCTGTACTACTGGTTAGGCTTCCTGCCAGGTTTCTCCAGCTTGCATTGTGCTAACTAATGAGAGATGCAACACCACAACCACCAATTTCCCTTGCAAACTGCGCTGGAGATAAATCACTGTCAAGGGAGGAGTTCAGACTCCTTTTCCAGATCAGTGTACTGTGTCTGCAGAAATGCACCTGCCAGACATCCTCCCAGAGGCCATTTCTCAACGCAGTGAATCGTTTCCACGACGCAGCCGTTTTATCTGATGATATTTTGAGCACCACATTTATGAAGATGCTTTAGCTGATGAGATTAGCTCTATCTGATGTTACGGATCCCGAGAAGCAAAACACAGAAACACTTTAGGATTCGGAAGAGGAAACCATTGGCATTTATATAAAAGCAGGAAATATGACAGTATTTTCTGCTTTACGAGATAACTCTAATCTTTTGTGCATTTTTATGTTTGTCATAAATATAGCGTATTTTATCGGAATGTTACGTGATGGAAAAAGGTGGCGGGTTTTCCTACTCAGGGTCCATTAAGAAAAATCCATTGCCACTATAACAGTAGTTATCTAATTATTAGACAGTTCATCTTTGTGTAATTTATTCTCAGTATAAATCCAGCTTTTCTGTGAAGGCCTCAGAGATTTGTTTGAGAACATTAAATCATGAAAACCAAGAAACAAGAGAAAAAAGATATGGGGAAGTTTAAAACAGGGTTGGCTTATAAAGAATGGGGTATTGCTCCATCCATCATCCGAACATAGAAAGAGTGAAAACATGTCCAGAGTTACGGGGAAAAAGTTTAGATAAAAGATATCCATCTGTTCAAATGGTCCAGTCAAAGTCCAGACTTAAATCAAACTGGGAACAGATGTTCTTCTTAAAATCTGACTGAGCTACTTTAGCAAGAAAAATGAGAAAAGAACTTGGAGGTCTAGATGTGTAAAGCTAGTAGAGATGTACTCCAAAAGACTTGCAGCTGTAATTGCATCAAAATATGTAAGGAGCTGATTCAGCTGGATTGCATAAATACAATCCAGTCTTCCAGAACATTCAACACACCTTGATGCATCAAGTTGTGTTAATCTGTCTGGACTTGCTCCACATAATTTTGTTCAAAAGCTGTAAAGATCTCATTAGAGTTTTTAAATATAAAGGTTAACATTCTAGTACTTTTTTTCCTCTTATTTCATGCTCATTTTGATATTTTCATGTTCTTGTTTTATCTTCTCTTCATTTTCCATAGATTTGAAAAGTTTCATTTACCCAAGAAAAAATGTTTTCTTTGGTCTTCTTATAAAAATTTGAGCTTCATCTTTAATCTAAAAGCTAAAATTATAAAATTGTGTTTTTTGTTGTTGTTGTTGTTGTTTTTTTTTTTTTTTTATTGGCCATGATAAACTTCCTTTATTTGAAGGGTCATGTAGATTCTTCTGCTACAAATTTTATTTTAATAAGAGAGCAAAATGGCAAATGGCTGCTTTCTGGTCCGTAACATAAAATCCTAAAAAACTCAGTTGGTGATTGATAAGTAGTAACATTTAAAATGTGTCAGAGGAATGAAGACTTTTGCAAAACACTGTGGGTGTTCGTTTCATCAATTAGTTTTTTTTCCTCTCTTATATCATGAATACAGATTTCTGCTTTAAATGAAATATGATTTGGTATTTTTGGGAAATTAGCATAGCATTAGAAATAAGCACAGAAACAGATATTTTAAAATAAACTTATGCCAATGCAAAAAATAAAAAATAACATTACCCAATTCAAAGCGTAATTCCCAATTATTGTTTTGATTTCTTAAATTTAGCATTTTTTGGATTTGTTTCATTTTTACTTACTGGGTCAGCAATGTTTAAAAATATATAAATATGATTTACATTTACATTTCCAATTTTTGCTTTTCAATCTCTGTACTGTCATATTGTACACACTTATACATACATCCACAAAACAGCACCAACACTGAGACGATGTGACTTAAATATTTAAAGAGAAGAAAAAAACTCCAGCAGCACAACATCTATTTAAAGATCAGACGGTATGCAGGAGTTTTGTTCTGCTCAAAACCATTTGCATTTCCTTCCTTTATACCCTTGTTTAAAATTTAAATTGCATTCATGTGCATTTTTACTTGGAACATCTTGAGCAGATATGTGTCCGTGCAGACAGAGTAACGTCGTGAGGAGAGACGGTGTTACCCTGACAGCCTTTTTGGTTAAATTCCCCGTGCTCTAATGTATTCCACGATGCTTAAGGAAGGATTTCTCCCAAGGTTATGCATGCCAAAAACAAGCAGCTTGCAAAACATGAACACAGAAACAACTGGGGCAGATTCCCGCTCTTGGCTGATCCTGAAGCATTAACATGTTTCCTTTTAAACTGCTGTGTTATAAGAGAGAATCAAAGCGCAAAGTGGCCGAAGTGAAGACAAGCTGCTAAATGTGCAGAAATATTTCATCAGACAGATTAAACGAGTGCTTGAATATAACAAATGTTTTTTTTGACATCTGTCAACCGTATTTGTGGATTTGATGGGCTGATTTTAAAGCTGCAAAGCTGATTCCATGAGAACCGTGGATGCGGCTGCAGGCTTGATCAAACTAACGTGAGCATCTGGACACATCCTGGCAAACTAACAAGCGGAGATTCTAATGCAAACTATAAAAACAGACACGACTCAGCGACTTGATTAGCTTTACAACTTCTGGCTAAAATGTGGCGTTCTAGGTCAAAGTTAATTTATCTGTTTTTATCTTGTGGGTAAGAGCTGATTGGATATTTAGCAGATGAACATTAAATTGAGTAAAAACAAATTGGCTAAAATAGTTGAATATGTTAGTTTTGGATATTTTTCTGATTAAACAGGAGAAAACAAATCAATCATCATAATTCGCATTAGACAAGCATGACATTTGTCACCTCTCTTGCAGCGTTAGTGGAACTCAATGCATTACCTGACACATTTTTTTAGTCGTCTTTGTCTTGTCAACCAATGCTGAGGCAAAAACGATGGGCAAGAAAGTACGGTTATTTTTGGGAAACAACGGAGAAATCCATGTTAAAGCTTAAGTCTTTCGCAGCCAGAGGAAGAACAAGAGGCACAAAGTCTCATTGGATGTGAGTGTGAAAGCTGTGTTGGACGCATTTTGTACTGATCAATATAAAGAAAACAGGAAAGCAAACAGCTTGAGTTTCCAGGAGCATCTTAAGACAGATTTACAAGAACAAATGTCTTGCCAAGATCTGGAAAGCTATGTTTCAATATAACACCTTTAAACTCTGAATTGTTTTCTCACCATTTATAAAACCAGGAGCTGCAGTGCCCTGTTCATTAATTTAGACTCCTTAGATATATGTGTATGAAACCGTATAGTAAAATAATCTTCATTTACTGGAGAGGATTAATATTAACTATAATCTTATTGACTATAATCTTTCACGAGGGTAAAGCAGGACTCTTTTTCTCTCATGTTTTCTTCCATTCAACTCTGTCCACAGGTTTTCCAAAGTGTTTAAGTTTGTGGGGGGAGATATCCACAGCAGAAGGTTGATTTTGTTTCTAGCCAACCATTTCTGAGCCGTGTGTTTGGATTATCATCCTGCTGGAAGGTGACCCATTTTCAGTTTTCTGGCAGAGTCCACTATATTCTTATCTAAAGCCTCTTAGCATTTCAAAGTTCATGATGCCATGCATTCTAACAAGTTTCCCAGGGCCCAGAGCATCACAGATCCTCCACCGTTCTTATGAAGGGCTTTTTTTTTACGTCGTGTCCAGATTGGAGTGTGTGCCTGGTTCCTTGTTCGGTTACTCTCTCAATTGCCCTGTGATAAAATGGCAACTTGCCCATTGACTGCTGGAGTCAGCCATCAGCAACCCTGCAAGGACAACCAGGTAAAGAAAATGGAGGGAGGCTTCTCTTAACGTGCTCTGTTGTCTAGGTCATGGCAACACTGGTTCAATATGTACAACAGCTAAGCTGATTTATGTCAAATTAGCACAATTTAAGATATATTCATATTTGTTATGGTTCTTCATCATTATTATTCAACAAAATTAGTGGAAAAGTTGACAAAAACATCTTAGGACTCTGATCTCCCTCAGTGGTTTCCAGCATTTTAGCCTCTAAGCAACTTGACAACAGCAGTAGGAACCTAAAAACTCAAATTGTTACTGTAAAAGGAAACAGATTGAAAAAAAGCAGATAAATAGCCTTGAGACTTTTTTTGTTTGACAATGTTTTTGACATTTTGGGCTTTAATCTTTTTCATATTTGAAAAAGGTTAAAGTTGTTGCCTTTCTAAGATCAACAGTTCATCCAGTAAGTATTGACACTAATTCGCTTTTTGGCCATTTGTTATTTTACAGCCTTATTCACATTTTTGAATATGATGATTGTGGCAGTATATATATATATATATAAAACTTTAGGCTGTAATTGCTGCCAAAGGATCAAACAATATTAAGCAAAGGCCATGAAGCCTTGCATAAATCTGGTTTCTTGGTTTTCTACAAAAATCTCTAAAACTTAAAAATTTAGAATAAGGCTGTAGCATAACAAATGTGGAAAAGGTGAAGCACTGTGAATACTTTCTGGATGCACTGTACAATGGTTCCTAGAAATCAGCTGACTCAAGTGCATTTTTGCTCTACTGTAGCATATTTCGAAGGTGTAGATGTCTGCTGACTAAAGCTAACAGCATCTCTCTGTCAGCTTCTTCTCGTCCAGGTGGAGCTCATCTTTAAAAGGGTGAAGAGACCAAACATGTGTATATTTGCCACATGATTTAATAAAAGAGGAAACAAAACTTGGTCTTATTGCAAAATGAGATTTTCCATTATTTGAATTAATTTAGTTGATACAAGCACATAAAGCTTTAAAAAATTGCAAGATCGAGGGACATTTGATTTCAAAGCCACCTGTTTGCGTCTGGTTTCTTATCGGCTCACACACTCAACACCTCAGCACAAGAAAGATGCCGTCCTGTCACAGCAAACTGCTCCCCGCTGATAATAACTCAGGAAACAGTTATGATTACAGATAACTTCATTTGTGGAAAAGCCAGCAACACTTCACAAGATATTTAAAGGCCACGTCAGACATCCCGTCTGGTTAAATGAGAGAAAGTGAACAGAGAGTCACTCAGAAGAAAAGATCCACCCTGAGCCGGTAGCACTGACTATTAAAAACCAGACAGTATCACCACTTTCCAGAATTAAATGTCACTCAAACAAGTCCACAAAGTTGGACTGTTTACCTTCGAAGGATGTGCGTGCACTGGATTTAATAAAGACTTTAATTTGAATCTTTCTTGCAGCAACATTTCCCAGTTGTATTTTAGCTCTGAAAGCTGCAAAACTACACTAACCAACAATGCTTGCAGATGCAGGGAAGAGTAATAAAATAAATAAATAAAATAAATAAATAGATGCAGGTACATCTCAGTAATTTAGAATATACCTCACAGTGAAGGTCATTGTCAGAGTAAATGTACCATTTAAAAATAACAACCTTAAAGAAGGCATTAAGCTTACATTTCTGTATTAAAAATCTTTTCTTTATTGGTTTAATGTATTATTCTAACCTTAAATTATCATAATCGTTATTAACAGAAAGAAAGGCCTGAAAATATTACTCTGTGTATAATTAACATATATAAATGTTTGAGTCACTGAAATAATATTCTAACTTACCGAGATGCATAAATAAATAAAACTAATTCAAGCAGAGCTGATCCAACTGCGATTGAGATGCTGCCCAGTTTGATTTGAGAGTTGACAGATCGAAACATACAAGAGATCCCAACACCAAACAACGACAATTTCATTTAAGCAAATAGTCAGAGGTGTGTTTTCTCTTTAACAGCTGCATAATTACAAAAACAGCAGGATCAACAAGATCATACTTTTTGTGAATATAAATAATAAGACTTGAAAAAACAAAACAGTGTGACACTGTCAGGGCATAAACAATGATATTAAATGGCAGGAAAAGTGATAAACAGTAAAGATCAACTCAGCACCAGCAGAGCCAATTTGGACAGTTTCTAACTTGGACTCTGGAGGATTTTTCATTCAATCCAACATTTCCCCTGTGCTGTTTTCTGATTGCTATGCTTCGTTATCCTACGTAGAGTAAATATTCTGCTGGCATCACTAGAACCACTTACATGCCAGCACAAGTCTTACAAATGACCTGAGATGGAGGATGTGGCTCCGTGCCCAGGGAGGCATCTGTTGGGGAGCAGCACAAACAGGTATCTGCCCAGAAAAGGCAGAAAATAAAAACATTGCCATACATCACTGCTGTCTAAAGCCTCTAATGATGACGTTCGGTTTGACGTTTCCAACTTTGCACTAAGCTATGATGTAGCTTGTAAATATATTATACAATTATACTTTTAAAAACAAACTCCATGACAGAACGATAAGGATTTGTCCGGACTAATTTTGAGCTTAATGTTCACACAGGTCTGTGTCCACAAAACTTTCCATGAATAAAGACTCAATATGTATCAAGCACATTTAAGTGTTAAGTAGAGAACGCAACCCCTGACAGCTGACACACTAAATAAAAGATTAATACATAAAAAAATCAGATCAATTGAATAAAAAAAGGTAAAAAAAACCCAACAAAAACACACAATTCTTTGCAGTAGAATAAGGATATTTTGGTCTTTACTTTCAAACAGGATTAGTAGCTAATGAATTTGCTTCACTTCATGAATACGTGCTATCCATGAGATTATTATGAACACACTTCAGTTGTTCTACTACTTGGCTTTAAATAACGGGGAGCTTTAACATCAGATATCTCAGCTGAAGAGCGAGCGCTCATATGGCTTAAAATAACTACTGATTAAAGTTTTTTCCAGCTCATATTTATTGGAGCCTATAAATTCTGCTCCATCTCTTCATCAGTTTCACTCCACACTATTTAAAACTGTACAGTCTTTCCAAATTGCATCAGATAACCAGGCTTCATAGTCATACACTTGATACTGAAGAAAATATTTACAAGATGTAAGAGGGAAATTTGACACTAACTTCTTTGATTTCAGAGTTATGCTTTGAAAACAAACAATAATCATAAACTGTCAGGTCTGTTATTGTTCTGAATTCATCATGAATTTCAGGAAAATATCTTAAAGTCAGATAAGATTATTAAGCAACATACCAAACTTTAGACAGAAAGGGGGGCTTCAATCCATCAATCCATCAGCCAAGAAGTCTGCTTCAAACCCACCTAAACCAACAGGAAACTATTAATACTAAACACTTTGGGAAGGGTCCAATGATAAATTTCTATATTTCATCATTAGTATGTCAGAAGTTGTGTTTTCCTGCAAATGCATTTATTTCGAAGGACCTATAGTTTTCGTTTTCCTGAACGCAGCCCACGGGGAGGTTTAAAACATAACAGCTCCAGGTTGCCACATTTAGTGGGCAGTTGTCTGCTGTGATGTGTGAAACAGCAACATGTGCCAAGCTGATAGTTCAGTCTCTCAACATTGTAACACCAACATTCCTGTGGCTGATATTTTTAGACCAGCTTTACTCTGTTAAGACACAGCAATGCACATTGTCTAAATATATACTCATTAACCCTTTAGAAAAACCAGACACTGATCATTCAGTTCTACATATTTTATCTGGGATTCATAAAGTAGCATCTATCTGAGTGGTTCAGTAAATTAGAACAAAGAGGAACAAGTGGTTCAAATTTCAACCAATCTGATCTGATCCTGGTCTCCCCCAGCTGTCCACTGTCCTCCACCTTACGCTCCCCTTTAATCCCCGGAAGCTTCTGTCTTCCCTATTGTGGGCCTCACCCACTCACTCCACCAGCATACCTCCAGACCCACACGCCTCCATGTCTGTGCTTGTGGTTTCACAGCGTCACTCACCATGGTGCCAGTGTTCGTGCCTCCCTCGTCCTCTTGCTCTTTCACACAGCGTGTCCTTCTGGCCTGATATTTACAGAAATAGTCACGATAAGTAACAATAATGTGTGGGGAAACAAACTAACACTTAAAAGAAATCCAGTACATGTTGAAGAATATGTTGGAGGTTTACGTTCTCACCATTTCTACACAGGAGACAATATCATCTAATTTGATCCCATTTCTGCAATATATGTTTATTTGTCTCAATTAAAACACACTGGGGTGCTGTAATCCCTGCCAGGCTTGTATTTATGAATCAATGTGTGTTTTACTTACCAACCAAGCCATCAGCATACAGCCAAACAGGCTCATCATTGTCATACACATAACGAGTCTGGGCAGTTTGTCTATCAGGTCAAGTTGCTGGTGACTTAGAAATGAGCAGCAGGGATCACTGAAGTCCCAAGCTGCCACACATTTATTTCACTTGCAGACAAGGTCACTCGGTAAATCCCCGATCACCTACTTTGCTGCGAGTCAACTCAGACATTCGCTCCTTCCCACAACTTTTCTGTCCACCCCGATTCTCTCAATCCCTTCTCTTCTGCCTCTATTTTTAACCGGCTTAGCAGCACTAGAGGCATGAGCGCTTTATTCTCTGCCTTATTCCTCACTCCTGGTTACCTGCCTGCCAATTCACAAGGTCTGCTAATCCTGTAATGGGGCAAATACTGAGAACAGTTATATTAGTAACAGGGTACAGGCCGAAGGAGTTCTCTTCAGAGAAATGTTCCTTAAAGTTACGTAAAAAAGCCTTTGATCCAGTTTACAGCACATCCTCTTGAAGTCCCTGCATTTTACGGCACCTTGAAAAGAATTCAACACCTTTTGATATTATAACCTCACTTTTCACATACCGAGTGTACGTTGGAAGAAAAAGTTAAAGTTTTTGCAAATTAAAATACTGTATCAGGAGTAGTAATCTTTTCGGGCATGTCTCTGAGTATTACATGCCAATAGAATAGTGATAATGCTCGAGGTTTCAGTGCAAAGGTGGGTCTGAAAAAAAGTGCATACCACACTTTTCATATTTGTGTTCATTGTAAATTTAAAACAGTGGTTATAAAAATGTTTAAATCTAATTACACAGAATTTACAACAGTAGCTATTTAAAAAAACAAAACGATAGTGACCAGTTTCTTAAAAATGCTCGATTTACTGATCAGCAGCAAGTAAGACCACCTCTATTTAAGCAGAAGTTTGGACAGTTTCTCTGTTGTTAGCATGCAGCTGTGTGCTAGCACAACACCAAGAACGAGACATCAGGTGTTTTGGACAAGGGAGACATCTAAGAGTTGCAGAACACCAACCATGGAGGACTGGATTTGAAAACCTCTGCTGTTGTAACTGTGCATCAGTGTGGGAATGGTTAGAAGACAGTTTCCACATTTGAATCCATCATTCTAGAATTGAACATTTCTGGGTTGATGTCATCTGGGCAGATGAGACTAACGCAGAGATTTTTGATCATAATGCATAACACAATGTTTGAAGTATACTAAACACAGAATAAGTATCTCTTTCTAATTAGCCAAAGCCTGGACATCATGTGGTCAATGACTCAACAGCAAACCCCATCAGCATATCGACATACTTTACAGTAAAACGTGAGGCATCTACCTTAGAGCTAAAACTTGGCCAAAATCGAGTCCTGGAACAAGACAACGGTCCAGATCTTTGCTGCATGTTGTCTGTCCATTTCCTTTTTGAAGAACACTAGTGGCAGAAAATCTTTAAAGGAGAGAAATAACAACATAAGGAAGAAAGTGCGAATATAAGGAGATGACAATGAAAGGAAGTACATGGAATAAAGTGAAATTAATTGGATATGGAAGGAGGGACACAATGAAAAAAAATAAGGCATTCCAATGATGGAATGGAGAGGGAGGAAGGATAGAGGGAAGATCTGATGGTTGTAAGAAAGGATGAGAGGAGGAAAGGAATAAAGGACACAAAGAATAATAGAAGAAAGGTAAGAAAGATAAAAGACTAAATAAGACCAAGAATGCAAAAGAGAAAGGATGGAGGAGATATAGAAAGGGAAGGACAGATAGTCAGAAAAGAAGGCCAGATGCGTCAAAGGAATGAAGGACAGCTTTTAGATATTGAGACAGGGAATAACGTTTCGAAAAACGAGTATGTTTCTGTCCTCCAATTTTTTGTCTCCATATCGATCCAAACCTGGGAAAAAAATAGAGTAATTTCCCCAGACTGCACCGGAACCCTGACTGGCCATTAGCTGCGAGAGACATGATGTCAGCAATGGACCCATTAGACATTCAGTAGTTCTGAGAAGCTTGTTGTTCATGTGTGACCAGAATACAGGCAGAGGGGTAACAGACTGCAGAGTCATGGTGCGCTGCTAGCCTTCATCTGCAGCAGCAGCAGCTCAGGCTAATCTGCAAAGGCCCAGGCTCATTCAGGACACAGCAGCACACCGTACCAATTAATACTGATAAGCTGCAACACACGAGCGGCGTACACACGAGTCACTGCTGCGGCAGAGATATCTGCATAATCCCCAAACTCTGCATCTGTAAAGGGAATTGTTTGCTGTGGTTTAAGTGCTCAAACTGGATCACCTTCATCTGTGAAAAAACCTTTATCCTGTGCTGCTGGAGTGTGATACAGAAGGAAATGCAGCTCAAGATAGAAAGAGGTGAGTCAGACAGGATGAGGGGAAAGCGCCAGAGTCCGTATCAGTTGAGCCACTGCAGTCCTCCGATGCAGCGTGAGAACCGGAGCCTCGTCAGGTTCCTCATTCCACCATCATCTCCTGACAAACGGCACAAAGCGACACTCATTAAGCAGCAAGAGCACACCACACTCTAATGGGTGTTTTCTGTGTTGGTCATTAGCAGGAGTCGAGACCAACTCCGCTCTGCTCGCTCACTCGGTAAACACTGCCCTCTGGTGGGGAAGGCGTGGAACAACAGCTGGGAGTGGAGGGAAATAATGCTGCAATGAATACAAACAATGATTTCAGAAACATTAAAATTTGTTTATTGAATAAAAAAAAAAGGAATTTGACAGCTTAATTTACACATGAAATATGATTAAAACCTGAAATTTCCCAGCATAAATCACCAGTTTATAGATAAAGTAAAATATGAAACACCCTCATGGCACAGGCACAAAGAAAACCCTCTAAATTCATAAAGGAGGATAATTTAAATATTTCAACCACTACTACTCTTAGTGGTCTCTGTGTCAACGCCATTTTGACCTCTTAAACCCCTAATCCTCCATAAGAGATTCACTGTAACAGATTCATGGTTATAATCCAGATTTATCCTGATCCAACTGAAAACACTGCCACACAAAGTAAATAATAATAATAAAAAACAGGTACAAAGTTTTTCAATGTTCAGACATGGCAATGTTTTTAGTAACAGTGTCCTTCATTCTGTGGCTTTAAGGACGGACAGAAGGATGCAAAACGTCTGCTGCTCAAATACAAAAATATGGCTCTCAGGCTGTGCGCCCAATCTTCATCAAAAAGTCTAACAGGAAACAGAAAAAGCTGCAGGAATATGTGCTGAAACATGATAAGACAGCAGTTTAAAAACCTAATGCCGTCACGGTCTGTGGCTCTCGTCTCGGCGCTGCCTGATTAACTGCAGCTAATGGCTTCTCTGCAGGGCGCCTGTTTCACACAGACTTCATGCCAGCTGGGCTTGAAAACCAACAGATGCACCTACCAGGATTTATTGGTCTTCTCCTAACCAAGTTACATCTATAACCACAGCAGGTAGGAGTATTTGATATTTTGTATAAACAGGCTGACATTATCAGTTATAACATGGCCACGTTTTGTAACTGTATAGGATGCTGGGATTTTAAACATCTAGTTATTTTACATTCTTGTGCAGTGGTGCACAGCAACAGTTTGCATCTGGCTCAACACCATAAAAGCAACATATCTGAACGTTGTTATCTCACAATAAAGACTACTGACAACATGGCAGAAAATATTCACATTCACAAAGTTATTACTCTAGAAAAGAGTGAAATTGTGTCCTTTTTAAACAGAAGTGCACCCAGTCATACACACAAGCATCCATTTCGTTCGACAACCCTCAGACGATCATGGCGGATGATATAAAGCTGTCTCCGCGGCTGACAGGAAGGTTCCCGTTATTGTCCTGAAGGTCACTGTTTGTGTGCATGTAAGGAGGCGGGACATCATTCTCCGTAGGGTCATCCCAACGTGAGTGGGCAGCAGAGAAGTAAAGCTCTCCATCGTGTGATCCAAGATCGCCATCGACGTCATCCTCCTGGTAGCCATCGAGGTCCTGCCAATGACAATATAAGTGGTTAATGTTTACATTTGTTCCTGTCATGACTGGAAGAAGAAAACAGAACCAGAAAAAACACATATTGCACCTAAAATTACCCCAAACCCTGCTGGCTAAATTCTGACTTGCTTTAGTATTTGCAATAAAAAAAACAGGGTTATATATTTTTCATAGGTGCACACACATTCATGGCTTTATTAGATGCATCTGAAGTGCTGGAAATGGAAAAACTCAAATTCCAGGACTGCTGTGGGTAAGTCTTCCATTGCATGTTAGAAAAAATGGATGCAGAACAGATAAAAGACTCCTAAGAAGTAGAGTTTGGGCTTTATTGGATACCAAAGGAGGCTGTTCTGTGGAGCACTGAGGTAAGACTGGAGCTTCTCAGGCCTGTGGTGCTGTCATCTGTAAAAGTAATTTAAAAAAAATCTGTTTTTACCCACTTTACTGTTCTATAATTTATTTTCTGTACATTTAGAAAAATGTTTGCTTAAAATAAATCAATTTATGTATTGCCTGTTCAAATATATGGAAGAATTAGGGGCAATAGTGATTAAATGTGTCAGAGGTGAGGCACAGATGGCCCATATTACATATGTTCTACAGATACGGACACTTCACAGTTTGTTACACATGTAATGAATGTGTGACATATTTCGTCTTAGCAGCCATGAATGCACAGTAAAACTCTGCAGGGTGGGCCAGGAACTGATAGGGGGCAGTGCTGAGCCCCATAGGCACAACAGGCAATAAGTGTCCTCCTTCTCCTCCTTCTACACATTGAAAAGACTATAAACAATCAGAAAAAATACACATGGAATAGAAACGATCCAGAATGATGGTCCGTCTTGCCGATCATCTCCATTGAAGCAGCCAGATTTTTAAAAAGTAAGGCGAACAAAGTTTTTATTTACAACGGATGAAGATATTTGTGGAGAATGATTGGCATATAGAGGTTATATGCAACATATACAAAAATTAAAGGTGAGATTGTACACATTTTTAAATTTTACTTAAAAAAAAAAGACAAAAAATAACATTTCTTAAAAATCATATTTTTCACCGTCAGAGTTGAATCTGAGTGAGTGAATGCACTGTAAAGTGGAGTCCTTGGACTTGATGAAGCGTTCTATACATGCAAGTAACTTGCCATTTTTCCAATTTGACCACAGGTGACTATTTTCCTGCTGTCATAAGGCTAAATTAAAAATGTATAAAATAAAAATATTTTAATCAAGATCAAAACTGAAATATAGGATTGTACTTTTGTTCTATATATTTGGCTCTATAGCAGTCATGAACCTCACCACACGTTACTGAGGCAGCTTATGTTTCCAATATAGTTAAAATAAATGGACATAGAATTCTATCATTTAATACAATCACAACTTTTTTTTTAGCTTTTATGGCTGTCATTTATATTGAACATATCTTAAAGTAGTCATATCATTTTGAGGTGTCCCTTATCTTGTATTATGCTGATTTTTAGTGATGCACAGAGACACATTTCTTTAAATTCACTCATGGTGGACAGAAAAACAGAGTTTTGAAATTGGGAAGCTTTGAACTATAGAAAAATGACAAAATAATAAATAAATAAATCTTTTGTGCAGACGTATAAGGCTCTGCTATATCCAGGCCACCACTTGGTGGCGCCACCAGATGAGGAGGGTTGTAGCGAAACTAACAGCAGTTTGTGTTTAAACTTTTTCTTCTTCCCCTTTAATAAATTATTATACATTGGTTTAGACAGTTTATGCTGGCCTCACCATCTTGCTAAAGGGCAGCTAGCTAAAAACATTTAATAAATAAATCATAACGCTCTGGAGAAGAGTTGAGTAATGTGATGAATATTTGATAGAAGCTCACAGGGGCCTTATCGGTGTTAGGAAGAACTCAAATGTTATCCAGTAAAGTTCAAATTAAAGTTGGATTCATTTATAATCAGAACGCGTTCTCACCGTGACGGGCTCTGGGGTTTGGGTGGAGTAGTACTGACTCTGCAGAGGTGGATCCTGGGCCACTGGGACATTAACCGGGATCAACGGCCGTGACTGTACACACAGAAACACATCAATCAATACATTTCAGACGATCAAATCAAATCTTGGTTTCTATCTGACAACCTGACAACTGTCTGGACGATAATCTTTGTCTTTACAGCGTTTGCATGTGACTCACTATGATTTTAGAGCTGCTGGTCTTCTTGGGAGGAGGGGGCTTGTACTTGGGAGGGCCTCTGAAACAAAACAAAAAAAACACAGCTGTCATGTTTAGTGAGTCGCACAAATGTGAGGCGCGCTGTATGCCGTGCCATCTGAAGAGAGCAGATTTACACAGAAAAAGAAAAAGAGTGAAGTGAAGTGAAACGGAGTCGTCCACGCTCAGTCGGTCACAGATACTCACTCTGAATTGAATTTGTTTTTGCGTTTGCGGTACATGGCTATGCCTGTTCCGATGGCGGTCAAGACCAGAATGCCCCCGATGATGCCGCCGATGATACTGCCTGTGGCGGCACCCTTCTGCGGGAGACTAGTAGCTGGGAAATAAAGAACGGCGTGAAATTTAAAAGTGTTTGACGAAACAGTATACTTACTCTGTAGACCTGATACAGGAGTGTTTCTGCAAAGGATAAACAGTACATCCTATAGTCGTTTAGCATTTCTTAAAGACATAAGTACTGCATTTATACTTTTGTATAATGTTTAGATACAAGTCAAGTATGAAGGGAAATTAGTTTTACGTATAGAGAAAATATAGAAAACAATGGAGCCAATATAAACAATATTTTAAGCAGGAGTTTAAAGGTATAGGTTATGGGGTTTTTTAAACTGAAGTTATGTAAGCTCTCCACCTTAAAAATAGATTTCTGACTGAAATAACTCTGCTTAGAAAAATGAAAAGAGAAAAACACACTAAAGAACATTCCTTACAGATTTTTTTTGGTCACACTGAAGCATTTGTAGTAAAAGTTTAATAGAGAAAGATGACCTTGGTCAAAATCCATGTGTTGTTTTTATTGTTTATCCATTTATATCAAAGAGAAGGTCAAGCCAAACTGTAGGAAAAAGGTAAGAGCCCCTAAAACGTACAACTGGTCATTAAGTCATTTCAGTAATTTGTGTTTTTCTCCACCATGGAGGACAAAAAACTGGTGGCTGGATGTTTTCCATCAGGATTTTCTACTGGACAGCACAACTAATGGTTCCACCAAATACACCAAGTCTATCTGGGCTTTTAGTTTTATGCCACATAAAAAGGAGGCTCACCCAAATAGCTTCTCTCTCACCAAGTTAAAAAAGTTATAATAAGATAATCAACAAAAATAAACTTGATAGATCACATTAGAAATAAAAGTGGCATTGATGCTTTTCTCTGTTAAATAATAACCTTTAGATGTACATTTTTGTTTGTGATTTTTGTGTTATTGCCTGAATATTTGGTAATCCCTCCACATGAATATATTCAAGGGTTATAATAATTTTCATGGCCACAGATGTATTAAAGGCTTGCAGACTGCTTCTACAAACATTTGTGAAAGAATGGATCGATCCCAAGAGTTCAGCATGGCTCAATGACATGATGCTGCTTCTGCACTAAATCCATCGGGGAAGTGTCTTCTGTACTAAATATCCCACAGTTTTATGCAAAAGTGAAAGTGGTTGGGTACATGGATGATCAGGTGCATAGAGTTCAGGGGTCAAACTCTCTACAGAGTAAATATACAGCTTCATGTGTCCTTCAGATTAGCATAGGAGGGAGTTTTATGAAAGAGGCTGCTGTTTATCTGTAGTGAGCAGAATTAACAGCCAGACCTTCAAGTACAACATCAGTGCCTGACCTCACGAATGCAACTCTGGATGAATGTGAAAATCTTCCCGTGAATAAACTACTGAACCACATGGAAAGTCTTTCCAGAGGGATTCAAGCTGCTGTAGCTGCAAAGGATGGGCAGATATATTAAACCCTTACAGGATGTCACTTAAATTGTGTTTGACGAGTGAATATTTTTTTGCAATACAGCGTATCTTGAGAATCTTATGCTGCAAGTATTCAAGCTGCTATAAAGAAAGCACAAAATTACTAGCATTATTAGAATTCACCGTTTCTAACCGTTGTCAAGGTGAGGAAAAGAAAGCTAAATGATCAAATAAAACAAGGTAAACATCAGAGCTGCACACCTCTTTCTGTTTCAATAATCATATATTGGCTCCAATTATTTGCATGACCTTTTCAAAACTCCAGGCTGCTCAGGTTGGAAGGCACTGATTTAACAACCATTAGTGTTAATGAAATGTCATGTAGCACAAGGCAAGAAGATATCAGACGATATTTCACTTCACTATGAGTAGCTTAATAAAACGAGGGAATAAAGAAAAAACACTCAGTGACTAAGTCGGGTGAAGAAATACGTGCGTGTGCGTGAACATGTGCAACACTGCTGCTAAAGTACAAGCGGGGTCTTGATTAGAGTGTCGAGTCACAGGGGTGATTAAAAAGAACCAGAGGAATCACGCAGAGGCTCGACTAATGAACCATGTCCACGCTGAGCATCAGCCGCTTTCAGACACACACACAGAGTGAAAGAGAGATGAGGCGTGTTTACTGAAGGTGCAGCTCGACTCATTATCTTTGGTATTCCTGGGGGATTATGCTAATGAGGGGGAGGTAAAGGGCAGAGAGGATCTGAGGCTCATCTGATGAGAACAAACTCCTCGTCTTAGTAATTGGAGGGGTCATGATTGAGTGTTGTTAGCCTTCTAATTACGATTCTTTTCCAACAATAGACTACTTTGAACATCTCCTAAAATAATTTCCATTGTTTCACATGCACAGAAGCTGCTCTAATGATCCTGTCTTCTCGGAGTAGTCGTTACGTCTCGCTACATCACCTCCAAGACCGACCCGGCACGATCCCCGCTGCTCAGAACAAAGCTGTGGGTTTCCACTCTCATTCGGGCTTTATATTCTAATTTATGAGAGCTGTATTCAGAGGGGTTCATGTGCACCATCAACACATCACACTTTCCAAAATTTATCATCGCAATCCCACCTCTTTTGGGAAGAAGTCACAAAAACAATCACAAAGCTCCTCACATATTAAATAAAACTGTCTCTACAATCAGAGCTGGTCTTTTGATGAGGTGAGCTGAGTTAATTGTGTTTTCAGGAAAAGTTCGCCCTGCTCGTTTCTTCTCACCAAACCCAGCAAGTGTGTAGTTTTCATTATCAGAGTCACAAAGTGAGAATACACTCACAAGAGGAAATCTTATATCAGCCAAATCAAACACTTGTGTGATTCACTCAAGATCTTCCAGAGCTCTTCTTTTTGATTCCTAATATTAGATTTAACAAATCTAATAAATTGCAGAACTACGAATCACTTCAGCAAACATTTATCATAATTAGAGGCTTAAATAGTTGGAAATTGTTTGTAACCTTTGATCTAAACATGCCCAAGCAGAAGCTAGGACATGAAAAAGGAGTGAGAATATAAAGATGTTCTTTTGGATTTGAATAGAGATGAACAAAGAATGATTTATTCAAAGAACAGAGAACGAAGCAGCTTAATGAGATTTTTAGTGATCCAACCTGAAGTCATGTCAAGTCGACCAGATTCCCCACCGTCAGAGTCTCATTTTATTTTATTTTTCTCTTGTTAGATCAGAAATCTGAAGAAATTAAAGACTCGGGGGACCTCTTCATCCAGACAGAGCCACCTTTGAGGCATGTTAGTGTAATTTTATCCAAATCCAGTCAAATACTTGATATTTGGAGTTCGAAAGTGTTTTTTAGATACAGTACCAACTATAAACGTATAAAAAACCCTATCACTGTGTTCATTGCAACAGCAAAGTCACAAAAATTGTTTCAAGTTAATTTATTAAGTGTGAAAAACATCATAAGTGTCATATATTCACATATCACCTGATTGGCACCCATTCCTAGGAAATATATCATGAAGTTTTGAAAAATACTTTTCACTTTTTAAGCACATCAAAGAACCTTTGATTAATGTTAAACTTCCTATTGTTCCTGTCTATAAATATGCTTCAATAAAGAGGCCAGTTTCTCTTTTTAAAAATAAAAACTTAAAACTTGTTGTGATATTAACATATAACAAAAACAATTTAAAGAACATTTCAGGTGTTTTAGACATTGGTCCAAAAGTTAAGCGTGGGAAACCCAACAGTTGTGGATTTTTGGAATCTTATTACAAAATTATACAGGTAAAGCATGTTTATGCTCCAAGTATTAGCAAAAATAACCAGTAATATATTTTCTGCTTATGCTTTTTGTGTTGATTTAAGATCTCAAGTCTTATTTTGAGATCTGGAATAATTAGAGTTCGGAGGTCACTATTTACGACAGCCAGCAACTTCTCCTTTAAAACTGATACAGAAACACACTTCTTATAAAGAACAACCCTGATAAACTAAAACTTTTTCATCAAAACTTGTTAAAAATTGGAAAATATCTGATTATGACAAAGTTATAGTTCCTTAAAATGGCGTTTACTTATTTTTTTGACACTTACATGCCAAGAACAGATAATTCTGGAAGCCCCATATTGTATTAAATTGAGACAGAAATAATAGAAAGTTGGCCAGTCCAAAGTAAAAAAAACCAACAACAACAACAAAAGACTAATAAATAAAAAACAGCTTCCAATCCAGGATGGGCAAAGGCTCCCAATGTCTGCTGCAAACAGATAATCCTTGTACGCAAAGAGCCTTGAATAATCAATAGATTTTGTTTTCATCTGCCAAACTGAATTTTAAGCAAAAATTTCAAACATAAAAAGTAAGAAGTCGTCCCTGAATCTGAGCTCAACATGCAACGCATCCTCGCTTTGATGCAGTGACGGCCCTCGGCCTCATGGTGGTGCTGTGTCTCTTCAGCACCGCAGCCTCTGCTGGCCACGCGGCATTTTAAATACCTGCCTTTCCAGTATAGCCTGTATAACCGCTTCCTCATTACAGCGTCGTCTCTGTTTATCATCACGCCAACCTTCTCATTTTTCAGCTCCCAGCGTTTTTTCTGAAACGACACCGAAGCCCTCTCTTTCTCTCCCTTTTTTCTTTGCCTCTTATCTTGCAGCCGTCATTATCCAACCATGTCATTTCACTCAGCAGGTTTCAGGTAGAAAGTGATTCCTTCCCTTCAGATAACCTCTGATTGAGAATAATAATAAAAAAAAAATCCTGCAGGAAATAAGGCTCAGTTTAAAGGACTGAGGTGTGAGAGTGAAAGAAGTGACTTGTGATAGTGCCATTTGTGTTGGCCCTGTACACCAGCCATGTCTTTCTGTAATGAAATCTCAGAGGAAGAGTGTGTGTGAGTGTGTGTGCTGGATGTGTTTAAACCTGTGCAGCTTCAGGCCAAGGACAAGACACGCGAGCACAGTTAAGACCCATCCAAAGAGAGTAAACACAGCGTATGAACACCCGGCTCTGTATCCCGCGCTCATTGCTTCACTTGACATATTTACACAAGAACTCTACTACTTTGCTGCGCGCCCTTTGCCCTCCAGCCTCTCCCTTCCAGACAAGCACAATTTACATAAATAATAAGAAAACAGATAAAAAGAAGAAAAAAAAGTGCACACAAAGCACCATCCAATTTATTTGAGAAGAACGAAGCCCAGAGGCAGAGAGCAGTTTCTTTCAACCAAATTATGTTCCGTTTTATTTCTTCTTTTATTTTTTTTTTTACAGTGAATGGGAAAATGGGCCAGAGATCAGATTTAGTTTTGAGGTCGCGTCTGTTCCTGTGAGCCAATCAATGTGAGAACAATCTGGTCTGAAAGGCATCTTTTTCCCCTTCCTGTGCAAGAGCCTTCCCTGCCTGACCAGCCAGTCAACCATGGACCACCGTGCTCCCATGAGGCACAGGAGAGAAGGAAAATAGGAGCTGGGGGAGGAGTGGGAGTGTCTGGGAAAGGAGATGAGGCTGAATGGTTGGCTGAAGATGTCTGAAATTACTGCAGACCTACTTCAGCAGGATGAAAATACCACCAGAATCTCTTGAGCTTAAGGATGCATGGATGAATCCTGGACACAGCTCCCTAACTGAGCATTTTTCTTTCCCCAGTTTTATCTCAATATCTCTTCATTTCTGGTTAAAGGGGTTGTTCAGATGTCACAACTTTCTTATGTGGAGGTTTGCATTGGGTTTGTAGAAAAGTTAGGAAATGGTCAGAGTAGCAAAAGGCTAACAGCGACTCAGACAAACCACAAGTCTTAGCTGATTTTAGCTATTGCATAAGAACTGAAAGTCAAAATGTTTAGATCTATGGATAATCCATCCATCCACTGTCTTATGCTCATCAAAAATTGGATTGTGAGGCTAACAGGTTCAGGAGAATAATCCTGACATCCTCCTCACTGGGTCATTCTGGGGAATCCTGTGTTTTCAGGTCAGAAGAGACACATAATCGCTCGTATCTGTTCTAGCCCGTCTCCTCTCACATGCTTGGAAAACCTCCAAAGGTCTACTTTGAGCTTGGCCCAAAAGAAAGACTTCTCCATCTTATGTCAAAGTTGAGATCAACCCATCTCCAGCTGTATCCTACAAGATGTACATACATCTGGACTCCTTTGACCGAGGCAAAGGCTGACCCTTAACCCCGTACCTTTTGCTGGTTGAGAAGCATGGCCACAGACTCAGCTGTTCAGATGCATGAAGACCACCACAACAAGCCTATCCAACCCACACTGTGAATAATCTTGACCATGCACTGAAAAATCTGGATGCTGCTCTTGTTTTGGTTATAAAATAACTGGATAACACTTAAAAGCCTCCCTGGTATTTCATACTCCGGCAACACCCCTCACAAAGAGCCTCAGCTTACTGTGTGTTAAGTTTTGTTTCCCTTTCTGAGTCAAACAGTTTTCTGAAACTTCTTTGAAGTCAACCCAAATTCCTCTTACAAAGCCTCCCTAAATTCCTTCAGCAGTAAAGTCTCTTCTCATGCAACCACACGCTACACAAATGGAACTTAATCTTCTGCACTTTTTGGAGAACACCATTGTGAAGTGTCGTTTTCTCTGCCAACAAACTTCTGTACCTCTATAGTTACACTGACTGAGGCTGCCAGCTCTATCAATCTGCCTCATCAACTGCAACTCCTAAGACAGCTATTAGTCAAATAAAACTTTTCAATTTAGCTGCAGGTTGTATTTTATGCAAAACCACTGAAGATAGACGATCTTAGGGGTCTTCACCTCCAGGTCTCAAAGGTCGGTGTCCTACAAGTTTTAGATGCGTCTCTGCTTCAACTTGAGTGAAATAACCAGGTTACTAGCAAGACTCTGGAGAACTCGACTGCATACTGAGGAGTTAAATTAGCCATTTGATTCAGGTTTGCTGGACCAGGCACACATATAAATGTTTCAGGACACTGACCCTCAAGGCCTGGATTTGGAGTCTCCTGGACTGTCCCTGTTCTTTTCTAGGTTTTGTAGTTGGGAAAAAGTTATCACAGCAGCAATCAGTTGACAAGGTTAACAACAAACAGTCTTCAGCATTGTTACTTTGGAGTAACAATGCTGTTCAGCTGAAAAAAAAACCTTATGAAAGTGTAGACAAGTAGCTCCTAAACTGGTAAAAAATACAACTGGTGGCACTTGGATTGTCTTTACTGGTACTGTCAGATATAGTGAACCCTTGGTATTCAGAAAAAGTGTAGGAACAGAGACCACAATCGCCACAAATAGCTAAAATCTGTGAATACCTTCCCTAAAAATGATTATTATATATAGTTTTAATTGTTTAAATAGCAAATATACCCTAATATGACAAGTGGAAACTGTTTTGACACTATTCTTCACTCTTGGGGTACAGCCAATCGCTGACAAGGACATCAAATGATGCTTCTTAATTGGCTGTTTTGCAAACACAAACAATAGCATGTCATTTAGCATTGTGACTATGTATTTCAGCTTCCCATTCTTTATGGGTTTTTCACAAAAATAATATCAAATACCACAGAAAAATTTGCAAATTGGTGAATCCTTGAAAACTGAATCATGAACAGAGCACCAACAGCCAAAGAGAAACACTGTCCAAGCAGTTTTCAAAAAGATATTCAGGAATTTCCTTCTAAAAACTGAAACATTCAATTGTAAACTAGAAAAAAATGCTGGTAGCTACTTATGCTGGGATGTTAAATCTGGGAATGGCCATCCTAACCGTGTCCCAGTGCCAAGTAAGAAAAACAAGTGGAAGCTGCTGGTTGATGTGTTCAGTGAACAGGATAACTGCTATTGGCAATGCTCACAGCACACCACAGATTTTATATTTTCAAACACAATATCTAAAAGTGTTGCATTGTACTGCAATGCAAATCATCAAATATGCAAATGTGGGCATCAACAAATCTTAAATGCAAGAAAACTTTATTAATTCAGACTTGAGGGGTGACTTTCAGTATTTTTTTTTAATACGTGGCTAAAAATTGATAGAAATTTTAAATTGCATCCTTCTACTCATCATACAATGCCAACTAACAGTTTTCATTGTTCATTGGATAAAATGACAAAACCCAAATTCTGGTGCTCTTTGGCTTCAATCGCCTGTCAGTTTGTCGACTCTTGGACAACTTAGAATTTCGCAAAGTGGTACTTGTAATAAAAACTTTAAGAACCAGTAATGTAGATGGATAATAGCAGTTATTATCCTGTGGGTTTAAACATTTTCAGTTCAAGTGGTGCTAAATGGCTGGAATCAGAAAAAACGATGGTGTTTGCCTGACTAGATTCAACAAACCTGCAGTAAAAAGATATCTTTCTACAACAGATAAGAAAAATATGAGTAATAACCCCACAGAACCATCCATTTAGAGCTCTTTAATGGGTATCAGGAGACAGATCAGCTCTTTCTAATGACTAGGAGAATGTGAGTCAGTAGTAAAGGAACTAAATGTAGGTAAGAGTAGCAGGCAGAAGAGGATTCATTGCGAGATGAGTCAAACGGAGATTAGTCCAAACATCGGCGCTGTAGGAAGAAAGACATTTAGGAGAGATGAGGCTGGAGGAAAGGAGGCAGCAGGTATAGCCAGGAGAGATGAAGCCTGTGATTAAGAGGCTGGCTTTTGATAAGTACAGTGGGATTTCCCTGCTGCTGCCTTCGACTGGCTGATCACACATTGAGAGGGGATGAAGGAGAAAGCGGAAGACAAAGATCTCACATCCCTCTCTTTTCGACTCAATCCCTTGTTCTCTGTTGCTGCGTGTTTACGCCTCTCCCTGAAGGGATTAAAGTTAAACACGCTGGCCTATCCTCAACTTCACAGCACTGGGCTGCCGGCTCTTGCTGCATTTGTTTGCCCTCCTCTCCATCACCCCCTCTACCAACATCCCCGCCCGCCCCTTTCTGTCTCTCTGTCATCCTGCTTCGTCTCTGGTTCAATTTAGGATTCGCTTGTTTGGCTCCGTAATACGACAGCACAAATCTGCAGCGTCTCTGTCTGCATCTCTTATCTGCTGTGTGCCTAACGAGAGGAGATAAGCCTGTTTTTATTACCCCCACTGACCTGTTCGGCAAATCTGAACGACACACTCACTAACAAACAAGTTTTTAGAGAACTGAAAGCATTTTTACGATCCTTAAAAAACACAGCCATGTATATCCGTAGAAGAAAAGGAACAGATATGTGTGCAGTTGATCTTGGCTTAAAAGATTACAGTGCGACTGTTCATTGAAAAAACAATCCTGCTGCAGCTGACGATCAAATTTGTTTCTAATGGGTTAGCTGGAGTTTTATGAAGTGACAGCTGACAAAAATATCCAAAGCTCGATGTCGGTTTGGCCACGTGATGCTGATGTTACGGGATTGCCTTCAATTTGTGTCACCCCCCCCCCCCGACCCTGTCGCACTCCTTCAAATCACACCCTAATATGCTTTTTAAGCAAACTCAAACACATTATATATATCCAACACACTTGATCATCCTGCAACTATTAAATGTCTTTGAGAAAACATTTTGATTTAAAATTCTCTTTTCTGTGAGATTTACTGAGTTCTTTTAAAAACAAAAACACATCAGCAGAAACTGAGACTTCTGCAAAAGTTTGAGCTAAACGGCGTTTCGAAACCAACCAGTTTCGGCTGAAATTTGAGCTGAAACTCTGGTTGCAGAACAAACACAAAGGACAGAAAAACACAAGGGCTATCACGGTCCCAGCAGAGTGCCTGGAGATGAGATTAGGACCGAATGAATTGATGGCCTCTGAAGGAGATTAAGATAAAGAACAGTGCGTGTAATCTCGTTGCTCACTAAGAGAAAAGAGAGACCCCTGGCCTTTAGATTGTGCGGGTAACTTCGTAAAAAAAACACGCACAGCTCATCCATCTGTTGGGGCATTCGTTAAGGTTGAGGCTTTTATGCACTTGGTAAATTGCCTCACAAAACTATTCAAAGGCTCTTGAACTTTCTCACATTTTGTTGTGTCAGAACAGCAAGCTTTGGCGTATTTTACTGGGGTTGCATAATTGCACTGTCCTATGGAAGGAAAATGATACACAGCTCATGAATTGTTTTACAAATTAAAAGTCAATACTTTGCAGAACCACTTTAAATGTCAAAGTGTTGCCGCAGATCCTCAATTGGACGTTCTAGTCTGGACGCTGCCTGGGCTCTATGACACTTTGCTTTAACATTCAGCTGCTCAATATTGCAATAGCAGAGAATATCTTGGATGTAATACTTGGTTTGATTTTTACTGCCTGACGCTTGTTGAAGCTTACAAAGTGTGTTGGGACATTGTGATGAAGGAAAAGAGTCAGGAAAATGTGCTAATGGTGATAAGTATATTTAGTGAAAGAAAAGTGAGTTCATTTGGAGTACCATATATCAAATATAACAAAAGAAGAAATTTAAGTGATGCATAAAGAGAAAAGTTAGAATTCAAATTCGAAATTAATGAAAACCAAAGCAATAACATTTTCATGTTTTTTCTCTGATATAAACTATTAGATTGTAGCTCTGGTTACATGTTTATGGTCACTGTCATGCTGGAAAGTGAACATCAGCACCGTCATGCATCAGGTTTTCTTCCCGTCTTATCTTGTATTGTCCTCCATATTTTCCTGTTCCTACTTTAGATCATTAACTCCAGTACAATCAAAGCCCCCTCTGACCAGAACAATGTCTACCACATGTAGTTCACTCTCCTAAAATAATGGTAAAAAATAAAAGTTATTTTTATTTGTTTTGTTTTGCAAAGACCACTTTGTCTAAAAGTTACAAAAGTGAATGGTTCTCTTCATCTTCCCTCTTTCTACCATGTAATCAAAAGGAATATATGTCATCATGTAATCCTCTTGACTGATTGTGAATCTTTGTTGCTTTTGTTGGTGGTGTGTTTGTTTTTATCTTTAACAGAACTCTGAGACTTTCACAGCTTTGGATGTTTTATTAACTATTCCTGCTTTAGAGTTTTCCAGAGCTTTCTCCCTGACGTCTCCGTCTGTCTCTTGGTCTTCATGGTGCTGTTTGTTCACTGATTATCTCCAACAAATCTGTGACCTTCAAAAAACCTTCTTGTAAACTCCATTAGGGGACCTTTGAAGATACACTGGATATTATTTGCGAGTACAGGAGGAAAGTAGGAGAACCATTCGTCCCTTTCTTCCCTTAATTATGCACTAATCTATAGATCACCTAAAAATCCCAGAAAATTACATTGAAGTGTATACTTGTACATGTAAAAAATGTAAAAATGTTCAGAGGTACGGATACTTGTGTTTCTGTAACAGCAGAGGAGAGAACAAAAAGACTAAGATCAGAAAAAGTGGAGAAAATACTGTTGGCTGAATGATACGAGAGCTGAAGTCCAGAGCCTCCTCGAGTCTACACTGTAGCCCCTCAACACGCACGCACACGCTCTTGAATTATTCACCATTAATGCAGGAGCTGCAGCTACCCCTCACTTTAATTTTACAACCCTCAATCGCAACTGTGATCTACTATTCTCTGCACGCACAACACCATTACAATCCATTTTACCGCTAAACAAATCAGATCAAATTGATTGTGCTTATTTGGACAAACACGACCGCCTGAACGGCTCTGAGAGGACATGCTGAGGCGATCTGGCTGAAGGAAAAAGCTGAACAACCTGGGTTTTTGAGTGGGGGGGTGTGTGTGCGTGTGTGTGAGAGAGAGAGATGGCTTAGTTAGGGTCTTTGGTCAGGGGAAATCAGCAAGGCTGGTCCTGTCTAATCTTCCGTGATCCTAGAGATCAACATTATACATTTCAACTGTCTGAGGATTAAATTAACGTCCCAGTACGCACCGTCTTGTGTAAGTGCACATGTGCGTTTTGGCATTTTTAAAAGCTCAGTGGTGGATACTGTGTGAACTCAGTGTGTGATGCTGCTCTTCCTCTCCCTCTCTGGGGAGACAGTGTGTTCCCTGCCACAGTGCATCAAAGCACATTTAGTTGCCTTGGGAGAAGGCAGGAGCTCTCCTCTATTTCCCCCTCCATCTCTTTCTCTGCGTGCCTCCATCATCATCGTTCCCCCCTCCATCTCCAACTCTTTCCTTCCCTTCCTGACAAGGTCGCTGTATCCCTCCCTCACTGTCTTTCCTGTCAATATTTACAGTCCACTTTACACTGGTAAGAGGGGGGTCGGCTGCAGCCAGCAGAGAAAAGCAGGGGTGCATTAGCCAAATGTGGCTGTCCACTCAGGACATGAATGATCTGTTGTACGACAAACACTCTGCTCCTCTGCAAACACATGCGCCGTCGCAGAAGGGCGGCAGGTATAGCTGGAAAACGCACTTTACACGAGAGTGACAAGTGCTCTAAAAGCACTGGTCAGTTTGTCATAACAGCTATAGCAGCACATTATGTTTTATAAACAATTTTAGCACTCCAGTGCATTAAAGTAATAATACAGAGCTGTGATGAATCAAACAGTAAAGAAGTAAAACTAAACTGCACCATGTGGAGGTTTTAACTAGCTGGTGTTTTTCTGCATCCTTTTATGAAGTTCCGACATTTTACTGCATTATAAATCTTTTGTTCAGCTTTAATGCAATAATCTCATCGAAACATGCAAAACTGCAACAGAAAAATATCAAATAAAAGTTTATCTCACTACCATTTGATTGTCAAAAAAAAAAAGTTTCCTAAAGATTTAACATTTTAGATTTTTTTTTTTTGTTGTCATTTTTCTAGAGTACGTTGAAGAAACAGTTCCCTTTTTATGAAAGGAGTCAGTGTTTAAAGTGTTGATGCCGCTTCCAGTTCTCTTGAATTCTTGAGATCAACTTCTGGGCCAAATCCTGACAGATGGTCGCCCGCTCTTGGAACCGGATCAGTTTTTTTTGGCTCCTGCTTATTTAATCACCATTTTAAAACAATTTTAAAAATTATTCACCACACGGTGGGGCCAAAATCTGGAGAGTTACCACGGACTCAAAATGTGTGTTTTGATCTCTGGACCTCTTGATCATTTTTTCCCTCTGCTCTAGCTAGGAGAAAAAGATTCTTCCACTTTTGAATGCATGCCAGCTCCAACACACCTGAAACCCAAGTACAGTTAATGTAAAGTTAATGTAAAGTTAATGCACACCTTGTTGATATGCCACAGAGGAAATTCAGCCTTTCAACCTGGATTGATGTAAGCTGTTGCTCTTGGACTTTTTCTCCCAACTCAAGGTCTCTATAATCCTTTCTTTTCCAAAAATGTTTGAAATAATTCTATCAGGAGAATTAATATGATTTTGCTTAAATCCAGTGTTTAGTCTTTGCACATCCCGCTGCCATTGTTGCCTGAGCTCTGCACTGGAGGCTGCTTGATTCTGACTTTCTGAAGGAGACACTCCTGGTGGCTGATTAAAGCTCTTCACTGCAACGAGATCACTAAACCTTCGATAGTTCAGCTTTATTTTCCCTCTTTTTTTTTTAAAGCTGAGCTCTCTGGAAAGGTTGTACATCAGATGTCTTTAGAGAATTTGGAAATTAAGAATGAAGAATGTCATTTTGCCTTTTAGCACAAACCATTCACTGCAATACCTATTTTAAGCAGTTGATATCTCTGCAGACAAAACCAGCCTGTTTTCAGTACCTGGTAGCAGAAGAAGAAACTAAGAGGATGTGAATGTCTTACCCAACCTTGTAAGTGTTGCATTTTGGCACCTTTAAAAAGTCAGTGAAGTATTTTGCAGTAATTACCCCCACTTTATGTTTATATTCAACCAAATATAAGCTTGTAGAAAGAAAAATCAATACGCTTTCAGCCTCTACTTTATTATGCTTCTTGTTTGGTGAATGCGATTGATGCTGTGTGCAGACTGCCACAGAAATGGGGTCATGCACAGCTTCCTGAAGCAACACAACGGGCTTCCTGCAGACAACAGCAGGTATAAACTAGGTGTATTACTTCCCTATCTGCTCTTTTAAAAGGTCAGAGGTACCTATTAAGTTCTTGATAATCTAGATAATTATTATATGAAGTCTAATATGTCAGCTGTTCCACACAGATATGGTCACTTCCATGCAAAGCAATGAAACCCATGCTGCTGTTAGTCAAATGTGCATTAATAACACTTAAATACTTAGTATATACTTTGCTTTCCAAATTCCTGAAACAAGACAATAACATTCTCCTTTGTTTGATTAAAAACTAAAAAAAATAAAATAAAATGTGAGCCAAATTTTTGACTGATTTCCCCCTTTCTGGGATAAAATATTAAAATAAATTTTAACAAGACAATTCTGATCCCCCCACCCTTAAACATGGGTCAATTCCAGCCTTCAAGTACCACTATTAGGTAACTTTTGGATGTTTCCCTGCTCCAACACACCTGAATCAAATGATCTCTTAATGACAAAGTTTCTGCAAAACGTGCTGTGATGTCAAGGAAGCAATTCAGGTGTTTGATGCATCCAAAAGTTGCAGGACAGGATTTGCAGACCCCTGTACTCTAAAGTCAACTTTTATTTGCTAATAAAGCGCTTTGTAATCAACTAATACACACCTGGTCACTGCACAGGAATCCAAACAATAAGAATAGTCGCATAAAGATCAAAAACAGCCGCAGGATATGTGTGTATGCCAAATTGTTTGACCATGACTGTATTGTGGAGGGCAGGGAGGCTGGTACAAACCTGGGCAAGGTTTCAAATGAACACAAGCTGCTTTGTTATTCTGAAGGAGTCCACAGCTGAAGACTTTAGGGGTCATAATCTCCGACAATGTTTAGCTAGCTGGCAGGTGGCAGATTCACAAGCAAGAGCAAACATGGGTCTTTTCAACAACTTTTCACTGCTTTAAATCATCTGCTTTGTTAAATGTTTGTGTTTTTGCAAAGGATATCAGATTAAATTTTAAAGTAGCTCTTCAAGATTTTTTTTTTTTTAAAAGTATATTGAGTTGGGACATTTAAACACATTATGGATTAACTGGAAATCCAACAAGCTGTGGAGCTTGTCATCCGTCCTCATTTAGCAGAATCAGTGGGGGCCACAGTCCAGTTTAAACAGAGCTTCAAACAGCCGTGTTCGGGA
The DNA here is from genome assembly GCA_903066815.1 of Brachyrhaphis roseni. Taxonomy (NCBI): domain Eukaryota; kingdom Metazoa; phylum Chordata; class Actinopteri; order Cyprinodontiformes; family Poeciliidae; genus Brachyrhaphis; species Brachyrhaphis roseni. The sequence goes on from CAEFZY010078842.1 coordinate 53,105, forward strand.
CCAGCGCAATTATCGTGTTTTATGTAACGGCCATGTAGAGGAACATCACTCGGCGCTCGCACGTTTCATTGTGGGTCTCTCCGAAAGCACACAGATGAATTTTGATTAACACCCCTTGATATCGCTCCACAGAAAATGGAAAATGGAATGAAATGAGGTGAGGTGCCATTTGCATTTGCACATTTGTCCGTCTGTCTGTGATGGCAGACTGAAGGCGTTTTTATTCCATTACAATGTCAAAAAAAAAAAATCTATATTTCAATCTTCTGAATTTGTGAATGATGAAAAAATATCAAATTTTCACTGTAGGATCCGGATGGAAATTTGAAATCAAAGCCATTCCAGGGAACTGGAAAGACTATGTTTTTTGTATTCTTGCTGAGAGCAAAGCTCGATCTGTCAGTCTGAACTGTACACACGACTCTGTGTGGAGTCTCTGAAGAGGACTAATGAAGAGAAAGGGAAGAAACACACGTGTGAACTGCTTGACGCTGCAACCCTTCGCAGACGGAAACAGAAACTTCAAATCATCACCTGCTGGCAGCAATTTACACCTGTCCATGATTTACAGAAGATTATTATGGAAATTATTATTTCAACATGGAGAGGAAAACATTTTCTTCAACGTGCCAATTTGTTTTCATTTTTTATTTACGGCTTTCTCTTGTTCTTCATTATTAACAACAACAGCAGCAATAATCACCACAGCACTTTGAAAAACAAAAGTAGAAAGTGTTTCCATGAAGGGAAAAAGCAGATTGCCTTCCCTCATAATATAACATTGTTTAATCATGTTTTAAATTAAATATAGCTTATTACTCTTTGTCTCTGCTTTGTTTAGGACTCTGGTAGAAGCGACGCTGCTGGATATTTCTATCTACCATCATAATTACCTCTGCTTGCATAAACAAACACCTAACCACACTGCAGCCTATGGACAACATTGTTACCACTTCTGGCTAAGTAGTTCACACTGTAATTGACTTATTCACAATATTTAATTAAAACTAATGGGTTTGCATGCATCTTATTTCAATGCAGTTGGACTTATACAGGGAATATGGAGGCTGCAGGCATTAAAACTGTGGGTGTTCATATATTTTCATTTATTAAAAAAATGCCTAAAAATGGAAAAGGACACCAAAGGGTTCCTACAAAGGCAAGTATGGAAAAATAAAAATCAGGAAATTCAGCAGTTTTTATTTCAGATAAGCATGAATAAAAGAATGGAGTAATATCTGTGTTTGCAGACTTTATTTCCAATGCTTTCAAATGATAAATCCATCCACTCATATCACAGAAAGATAAAAAAAAATAAATAAATCTGATGTTTTCACATAACATGTAGGAACCCTGAAACTAATTTAAACTAACTCCAGGCAGGTACTCCTCTCACCCTGAACAAATACTGTAACCTACAGTAAATGTTGCAATCTGAGAATATCCGGCAACCTATTTTAGCCCACCGCGCCCCCAGGCCTTCCATCCATCTTCCCAGCATGCTTTTCCTGCTCCCTTCGCCCCCTCAACTCGCCCCCCTCCTGTGACACTGTCACCGCGGCCTTGAGGCCAAGCAGTCAGGAGCAGCTGGTATGTTTACCTGCCCTGCTAACCGCGGCTAACCTCTGGCTAAAAGCTACTCTCACCTCATTGCCCACCTCTCACACACACACACGCTCTGGAAAAAAAACTTTGATATCCTCTTAGATTTCTACCCTGCAGTCAAGAAGCTATACCCTCTCTTTCCTGCAGCCCGAGCAAAAATCCAACATATAATGAGAAGGGAAAAAAATAATGCTGAGGACTTGGCTACTGCTCTCTTCCTCCCTTTCTTTCTGCAAGCATGAAGAGTCAGTTCGTTCGCTCCTTTTAACTCACACCGACTCGTGAGAGCACTCGTCATGTCGCCCTCCCACCAAGTCGCTCACAAAGCCTGCCAGAAAAGAAACGAGGCACAGAGGACGAGCGAGATGGAGAAGGAGGGAAAGGAGTGTCAAACATATAGGAAGGAACAGAGAGAACTGACAGAATAGGAGATTCAGTCTGAAGAACAGAGGGGAGTACGATGAAGATGTCTTGGAGGGAGAGGAGTTGAAGATGCTGCAAAATGCCCGACTATTACTCTTCCTGATTGCCTACGCCACTAATTATATATGTGCAGAATTACGAGTGTTTTTCTTTGAAACGGCCATTTCCCTTCCAGCTTTGTTTGTGTCGTTTGTACCTGCTGCACTGTTGACCTCAAACTAGGCAGACAAAAAGAGCCTCACACAGAGTCCTGAGAGCGCCATCGCTGTAATAGGCCCCATCTCTCCCTCAAATGGCCTCTCATCAGCCACTGATTAATGACACACAGAGCAGTAATGGCCCCGCGCACTCTCCACATTCATTTACTCTGCTCTTCATCCAACACCCCTGGAGAGAAACCACAACAATGCGAGCTGTCGAGACACCCGAAAACTGCGCTCTCGCTGAGCCCGAATTCAAACGCTCATTAAGAAAGACATTTTCTTCTATTGCCATTTAGTTATGCAGGGCCACTGGGAGCCGGTGTGGACACAAAAGCAAACAGCGGAGATGGGAAGGTGGAGAAGGAAGAATTTATAGGTTCAATTTATCTGTGTGGATACAAGGAATGGTTTCATTATTGTTTAAATGTGTTTGATTGGCTGACTGTCAAGGAGTGCTGGTGATTTATGCTCTGGGTTCCCAAAATGTTGCAGGAAAACAACACTCATACAGACTTGCCTCCAAGCAAATCTAAACTGTATTTGCTTGGGGAAAAAACAAAATGTCTCGGCTGTTTTGATTTCTGAGAACGCTGTGGATGTTTGAGCTCCCAATGGTCATCGATGTGTGTCTGTCAACAATCCGGCTCATTACAGCGCTGCGGCACTTCCGCCTCCTTCAAGTGCATATAACCTTTGAACAAAGTTTTATTTTATGGTAGAAATAAAAACATGAAAAGTGTGGCATTCATTTGCATTCATCTCCATCCCATTTGTTGCTGCTGTAATTAAAGCTATTCTAGCACCAATTTTTGATATAACGTATTATACTGTAGCTCTGGCTTTACATTTAGGATCACTGACCAACTGGAAAGTGAATCACTGCTTTTTTGTGACTTTCTGTGTTTTACTGTGAGGATAGTGTGTTCCAGTAGCATTTTTTAGGCCGGCTAAAAGTTGTGTACCGGTTTGGTCTCAGTGGACGAGAGCACCTTCCTCCAAGTTTGCTATGTTTCCCCTACATGGCATCTAGCTGCATTCTTTCAGTTCTAGTTCATCAGATTCTTTGCAAACTATTTATGAAGCTCCATAACTCTCCCAGAATAAAAATTGGTCCCTTGATATTTTCTCTGCTAGATTAGCCAGTGGATGTTTGGCTGTGAGTGTCATGGCGTACACTGACAGGATGAGCAGTGAATTTCACCCAGCCGTAAGTTTCTCCACAACTTCCTCCCTGATCTCTTTGCTGAAACCCTCAAGTCTTCCTGTTTCCGTCTGTTCACAAATGTTTTCTAACAAATCTCTTGCAAAACAGCTGGATTTATACTGGGATTAGATTAATCACAGTTGGACTATTTAGACCAATTTAGATTTTTAGATGTAAATTTTATGTAGTTTTATTGAAAGAGTAAAAAGGATTGGATATAACGGATTTTTAATCGCAAAAAATGCTGAAAAATTCAAAATAAAAAAGATGAAACTTTATTCTTCCTCTTTACCATTATTCACTATTTTGTTGCTTCATCACATAAAATCCCAATGCATTACATGGTGAAGTGTAAAAAGAGTTCACTTTACAAGATGCCATGCAAATATAGATAAACATGTGGCGCATGGGTGCTGTCAGCTCCCTTGCATCTCGAGGCCTTGCACAAAAAAACTACAACTGAATCAATATGCGCTTCCAGACGCATGAGCAAGTATTCCCGTAAACCCTCACACGTCAGGAATGAAAGACACTGAATTGCTCTACATACGTCAAATGACATTACACCGAGTATCCGCTATTAAAACTCCCTGCAGCATCAATAATGAATAAATCTACATTACCATGCACTGAAGGCAACGCTGCTGATCTCATTGCTCCAAACTAAAAGTGGCTGGAGGCGCACGTTCGCTAATGGAAATGCTCTTTTATGCACCATTCATCTCAATGCTCAGACACAACCAAACTCCAGACTCTTCCGCCTCTTGTTCTTGGCTCTTCAGATGCTGCCGCTCTCTCCCTCCCTCCTCTGCGAGGGTCGTCCGTTTATCACCGACTGTGTACGTGCGTCTGTGTTCCTCCATCGACACTATTTATGCTCTGTGTCTCAGCGTGTTTGTGTGGGGTAATCAATAGTGTTTCAGCGAAGGACACTTAGCGGCGGATCGGGGCCCAAATTCAAGACAGCATGAAAGACAACATGACAGAAACACTTGTGCTGGACCTGAAGGGGCTCAGTGTGACACAGGCTGCAGAGACAGCGTTCAACCCAAGGCTCGCACGCACACACACACACCCCCACACACACTTTGGCATGCCTTTGAACTCTGAATCAGGGTCTTCAGTTACATTTAGAAACGTTTACACACTACTGAATCAAAGCAGGCAAACTAATGAGTTATTGACCGATGAGCATGCACCCATTCCACCAATAACAAACGTGACCAGCGTCCCCGTTACTACTAGAGTGGACTGTAATGGGGGGAGTGCGCATGGAGGTGCGCGCGGCAGGGCTAACTGCGTGTACACAGGCCATTATTAAAGGTTTAGTGTGTGCTCACCAGTCAGTCAAGCTCCAGGCAGAGGAGTCAGCTTAAGGGCTCATAGCAGCTCCCTGAGGAGACACTAAATACCATCAGCCGTTTAAATCCATCCATGACCATTTTAAATATGCAGCACACACTCACTCCATTTTTAATAAGGGCTCTGAGCAAGACGTAGGGAGGAGAGAAAAGAAAGGGAGAATAACAGAGCGGCGGGCTAAGAAGTGAGAGGAAGGAATGTGAGGTGAGTCGAGTCTGAAAAGTAAAAGAAAAAAAAAAATTAGTGTCAAAGTCTGAGAGGCACACAGGAAGAGTGGCAACAAATACACGCATCCTGCACAGCCAGGTGTGCAGATAACATAAATAGAGACAGAAAAGCGATTCTGTGGGGTGGATATTGCAAAAGCAATCGTGAGTGAAAGCAGGAGATGATGCAAAAGGTTTTGATTCCTTCCTGAGGAAAATCCAAGCATTTTTCTTCAAGTCAAAAATAAATACTATTACACACACCTGGATGAGCTGTAAATTTCTTCTTAATCCGTAGCTTAACTTAGCTCAAAACCCCGTCTGCTCTGCTCAGATTTCAAAGCACACCTGAGTGCGCGGCGGCGTGTGCGCCGCTAGAGGAACAGCGGGGGAAAGTCTGTTGTACATTTTGATCCGAGAGCGGATGAGATATTAGGATCAAAGTCGGGGAAAGCAGGGGGAGGAAATCAGCCCGATCTTGGCTCCGAATACACCAGAAACACCCAGACAGACTACCTGATTAGCTAGGCAATTGTGGCCTATATCCAAGCAGGTGAGGCGAGGGGAATATTGATGGCAAAGCCTCGGGCGAAGTTGTACGTCAGACCCTCTTGAAGCTCCAAATGACACAAATCAGTGGTAAAGTTTATAGGTTTACCTCTCACTGTGGTCAACCTTTATGTAGCTCTGACTTTAACATGATGGTTGATAACGCGCTTAATGTGATTTATGTGTTAAGGTTTTGTTCCTTCATTGGAACAAGACCGTTATTTGCCTTCTTTGAATTTTCTAGGTGCATAAAAGCTAAACATCCTCATCAAGTTGGATTAAAAAAAGGAAACTTTAAACATGACTACACAAAGCTGCTGCTTAATTCTTTAATATCAAAGCTGAGGTCGTAGAGTTACTCAGATAAACTGCAGCCCATTAAATTCAAGAAAAAAGTTCCCATCACATCCTCCAGTATGTAAACGTTAGATCTTCCCATAACAACTTTAAGTAATACAGAGTTCATGCAGGGGTTTTATTCAAAAGTCAACTTAAAGCTACTAGCCTGAGGTGTGTTTCCTGTTGACGTGAACCGCAATTTAAATAAAAACAAACCTGTTGGATGAATTCTGATTTTCAACGGTAGGATTTTGTGAATATGCCAATTTTTTTATATTTTTTTTTTGCAAGTGACCACACAGGTGGGAGTGAGGTGAGGCAAAACTATATGGCAAGGATTAAAAAAAAAAAAAAACTAAAAAACTTTGAGGTGATCAGCTTGTTTTAGTAAATACTGTGGTGGATCAGCAACCTTTTCAAATTCTTGGGCATTTTCATCAAGTCTCTCAGTCATTTTCCTTAAATAAAACTCAAAAGTGTTAAGGATCAGTCATTAAGTAATCAGAATTGTAGGTCAGGGCAGAAATATATTTACGGGATTTGTCACTTTATTAGTGCATGAGCCCTTTCTCTTAAACATTAGATGTTATTGGACAGTCAAATTTACCTTTAAGGGTTCAGGATCAAATGCTGCACACTTCAACATTTGTAGCTTAAGCCAATTTGCGATGCCTGGCCTTGTCTGGGTTCTTGGTTACACACCTTGTAGCAAGAAGGTCCTGGGTTCAAACCTCAGGCTGGTCTCCTTCTGCAGGGAGTTTGCATGTTCTGGTGCATACATGGCTTCCCTTTGAGTTTTCCAGCTTCCTCCCTCAGTACGTAAAATCACTTCCGTCATTTAGCCTCTTATTTTCCTCTAGTATGAATTTGTGCATGATTGTTAGTGTGCACCCAAGCATTTAAAAATAAGTTTCAGGTGCAGGATTTTAATAAAACATGGCAGTAAGGTGATCTAATAGTCTTCCTATCCAAGATCTTAATTGCCTAATTATACATCATCCTCAGTGGGTTAACTGCGCCAGAAATTGTATTTGTCATTTAATGGTTGGGTGGAAAGAAAATACTTAATGTTTAAAAACATTTGCAGCATGAAATAGTAGAGTAAGCTTAATCTGTTGACTGAAATTAATCTAACAGAACCAGCCAGGAGGTCATTTTGTGACAGGTTTTTCACAACCTGTCACAAAATGACCTCCGTAGGTAATGATGGATCCGTCTCTTCCAGTCTGTCTTCACAAAGCTCTTGAATTTAAATCCATCAGTTTTCCCACATATGGTTCAGATAGACTGCCTAAAAAAAAGAAAAAGAAAAAAACCACCTGGATTTAACTATGTAAATAGATTTGAGGCGCATATTGGGTAATTACTGCATGGACAACTGTCTTCCAGCTGGCAACAAGTTATTTAATCCCATCTGATGCAATGAGTAACTTCTCATTTCTTCACCTTGTTGAAAGACCCATCATGTGACCGTGGAAGAGATTTGAAAATTGTCCATCATATTATTAATTGTCTGGAATCACAGTTCTTAAGGAAGAAATATAGGAAGAAGTAGTGAAGGAGCAGTTCATAAAGCACCATTTATACACATGGATCAGACCTTCACCCCATGGAGAATATTTGTGGATAAGGTTTTGCACTCTGGACAAACTCTCCCATCATCAATACAAGATCTTTGAGAAAAATTTATGCAAAGCTGGATGATGGTAAATCTTGTGACTGTGCAGAAACGTATCGAAGCAATGCCACAGCAAATGTGCTACAATCAAAGTTAAAGGAGATCCAATTAATATTAGTGCGTGATCTTTTTACTTGGCCAGGCAGTGAATTTCTTCTTGCAGCCACACTGAAACAAACTCAAACCAAAAGACTAAATTTCTAAAAATTTGTTGACTCAATGCCGATCACAGAACCAAGTTTGTTTGTTGGAAAGGTAAATTAGCCACAAACCAAGAAAACTGACAGTGGATTTTCATTTTACCAACAATAAACTGCATCTTAAATTATTTTATAGCCTGATCTGACAAGTGCTTGGCGATTAGTTAATTATTATTCTTGTAATACATGTTACAGTAAACTAGATGCTCTGACTGTGCAGAGTAAGTGTCCATGATTTATCACCTTCTCATTTCTTAACTACACTGCATCTTATTTTTACACGCTGTTGAATTCCTGTAATGATAGAAGCGGCGCCTTTGACCTGCAGCTGTGTGCAAACATTTTACTAATACTCCACTAAAGCCTACATGTCAACAGGATTCACTCAACAGGAATGATGTTGTTTCTCAGCGCGGTGGATCGCTGGCTCGCCTCGCACCATTTTTTAGCTTTGGTAAAAACAAAAGGAGAAAAGAGCACCGCCATGCAGGCCAGCCATTGTTTCTGCTTCAGGTGACAGGTGTGTCACACCAGAAACCTGCCGATCCTGCCTGGCGGAGCGAATGACCTGCTAGTCAACTTGTCGTCTGGGACACTGGGAACTCACTCACTTGTCACTGGTTTTATTTTCTGGATTTGGGTCCATTGACAAAAAGAGAAAAACCACCTTTGGCGTTTCTCAGAGACATTCTCACACAAGACGCAGATTCAGCATGGTGTGTTTATTACCCGTCAGGACCTGCGCTCATCCGGTTGTCAGTGAACACAAAGCCAGAGTCACACTTCCTTTGACACACCAAGCTGGAATGTTAATGACTACAGAAACCCATTATCTTTACATCCTCGTTCCCTCCTTTAGCATGTAACCCTTCCTTTCAAGAAGAACCTGACAGTCATTGTTTGTTAATGGAGAGTACCATTGTTTCACCGAGAGCGCATCTTGAGACACAGAGAGAGAAGATAGAGCAAGAGGCGACGGCGAAAAGGGAGGCCGACTGGTGACATAAATTGGGGGATCATGAAAAGTGTCGTCCTGGAATTAATCTGTGGAGAATGAATAAAGTGAAGCACCTCCGGGAAGCGTGAATCTGTGCAGGGAATCTAGTTGCATTCGGTCTAGGGAGAAGCATGACTTATAAAATCACTTGTAAAGCTTCATGACCTAGATTTAAAACAAAATGTGTGTGCATTTATTTCTATTAGTCAATAGAGATGCATGCTCAGTCTGTGAAGTTGTGTGTGCGTGTTTGTGTCTCAGCTGTCACATATTCCTCGTCTCTTTCTGCCGCAGCGCCTTCAGGAACTGCCACATACATCATGAATTTTATGCAAACTGAATGTCAACACTGATGCATAATATTTTTGAAATAAAACGCTAAATGTCACCAAATACCAGAGTCTGGTTCGACTGAGGGTGGGGGGCCTGCATCACCGGAGGACGTGCCGCCGGGCTGCGGTCGCCAAGCCAGCCCCGTCACACCAGAGCTGAGAGGCTGCGGCTGAGCCGTGCACAGTTGTGGCAGCAGCAGCCGCAAAGTGGGCACAGATGTGAGGGACGAGGGGGAGAGAGACAAAAAAGTGGCAGACGACAGAAAAATAGAAGAACGCTTCTAAATATACATCCAAACAGGGTTCAGGCTTTCAAAACATTTTGCAAGAGAGGTCTCACTCCTGCTTTTCTTTTCTTTTTTTCAGGTCTATATGATGTAAATCCATGCAATAAAACTTTAATTTGACACGTTGGGATTCAAGACTTTTGACTCCAGAGTGACATTTGTTATGAAAAAATAGTTTCAATAAAGCCTGGATGTACAGCTAACCCAACAAAGTGACAGATTCGATTTCCCCCTGGATTGATCATTTTCCCAGAATGCAAGAACACAGATTCTCCATTTATGCCACACATTTCACTGGAGTTGGTCTCATTCTGCTCACGTTGCACACTGATCTCAGAATGTCGATGAGTTGGGCGTGGCTGGCAGAGCAGGACAAGGACAACATTGTTTCCTTAATTAGCTATTGTGAGACCTGGATTAATATTAGTAGCTGTAATTAGAAGCTGCTGGTCATTTCCGCTCCTTGCAGAGCGTTTGCTTCTTGGTCTGATCGTCTGCAGATGAGCTCTCTTTGCCTTTGGACCAGTACGAGATCTGCATAAATTTATAGCAAAAGTCCAGGATGAAGCACAAAAATGCTAATTCACATTCAATTTACTGGAGCCATTTCTACAAATATCAGGCTTTTAAATATGAAAGTTGTGAAAATCAAGTCACTCTTGATGGCCCCCTGCTGGCCTGTAGGTCCAGAGTTTGGTTATGCCTCAGGCCAGCTCTGGAAATGGCAGCGCTTTGAACCCTGCATGCATCCATATATAGGTTTCACCATTTTAATCTGGCTTTTAAAACCTATAAAGTAACTTAAAAAAAGTTAAAAACCTATGAATGGATGTTTTGTGCTCCATGTTGGTTCTTTATCTGCATGCAAATATAAAAAGATCAAATCTGACCTGTGGTTAAAATCATTCAGCCTTTAAAATCTAGCAGAGGGACAAAAAAATGAATGGATTTACATTTGTGTTGTTCAAAATGTTCATTAATCGTAAGAAAATGAATAAATGAAAATGAAGCACTCAAACTACAAATGTTACCTCCACACAGATTAATCTGTAGACATTTCTTCATTCAGACTGCAAAGCATAAAAAACTGTATTCTTTAACCTTGAAGCACAAATACTTAAAGTTTGGTGTTTGATCATTCAAAATGTCTTCATTATCTCCCCTTCTGCTCTTAACTTTTGGCACTGACTCAGTTAAAAAGTGCTTTATGAGGCTGCATGACTAACATTTCACCACTAAATCTAATTAGTTAATTTTTTAGGCTAAATGAGCAACTGAACTAAATTAAGAAATTCCCCCACGCAATTCCTGAGACACTGCATTTGAAAGAAATTGAACATGACGTCTTGCGCAAATGTAGCTGCATGATTAGTAATCAAATAAGGGGCAAATGGTTGAAAAATGATGAGCTGACCCTTTTATCTTTTCAAATACTTTTTGGCTTCACTCAGATTATACTCATGACACCCGAAGGGAAGAAATAATAAAAACGGCACACAAGCGGAGCGGAGGATGTGAGGACAGGAGGAAGAAGAAGGGAAAAAAAAACGCAGAATAAGTACCGAGTGAGGCAGACGTACAGCTTAAACTCTTCCTCCAAGGCAGGAGACCACCAGCTGAGCTCCTCAAATGAAGGCTACACCATTAATATGTATGCAGAGTGCCTGCTTCAAGTATTTTCAAAAAACACGGCGACTTTCTGGCATGTGCGCACACACGCACACACAGATGAGCCCCCAATACCAGGCGGTCTGCGGCGGTCATGAAGAAATTTGATATTCTTGAGATTCAAAGTGCTGTGTTTGCGCTTCTGACCTTTAAGGTTGAAGGGGTGAGTAATGAGGAGCGGGGCCAGGCCTCTGCCTGTGAGGCTGCTGAATGATGGACAGAGATGGAGGGATGGGTGAGAGATTGAGACGAAGAAAGTAAAGAGAAAGAAATATGAAGGCGCTGTCATCACAATTCGTCCCCCCCCTCCGGCTCGCCCAGCTGCTGTTTTCTTCTCCCCCTTTCTTGATCACTTCTCATTGTCGCTCAGCTCCCTCCCATCACCCCTAACTACTTGTACAGCCGCTGCCCTCTCCTCCTCCTCTCTCCTTCGTCTTTATTTCTTTTTTCTTCATCCACATAAATGACTCAGTGAAACAGGTCAAGTGTTACAAAATTCCCCCTGCAGCTCAACCTGCCTAATACAAAGCCCGGCTCATTGCACCAAGACAAGTAATACCCCTCCTGCACACATGCACGCACAGAGGCCGACCACCAACACAGATCAACTAAAAAGCTCACAAAATGTAGCTGCATTTGCATATCCATTATCTCCATGTACGCCAACTCACACCACGTTCATCCATCAGACATATTTACCATTCGAGCAATAAATTATAAGGGTACAGTTGTCAGAAGAACACATTTCCAGTGAAAGTTATCAGTGATTCAATCTGTATGGAAAACCGAAAAAGGTTCTTTTTTTCTTCCTGAAGAAAAATATCCCAATTTCAACAGATGAAAAACTGGTTGATTAAACCATCTGAAGATGAAATCACTCCCAAATGTTTGCCTTTGTTAGTTTTGGATTGAAAGTGAGAAGTCTAAACACACTGCCTTTGGGGTTTTTTGGAAATTTTAATTTCTCTCTCTTTGATGGTTTACAGACAACCGAAAACTATGCTGCAGATTAATAAGCCTCAGTGTTATTAGTGCAGCAAACATTCCTGCTGTAAGCCAACATAAACACACAGTCACTTCCTGAGCGCCTTTATGCAGCGCCTTGTAAACGAAAATATTCTAAAATAGCAACTACAGACTTTAATGGATTACAATGGAGACAGACAAAGTAATGCATAATTTTAAAAAAGAAAAACAGTTGGCAAATTGTCTTAAACTAAAAAGAGTTTGTGTTCGGCCCCCTTTATTCTAATACACCTGAATAAAATCCAGGGGAACCTTCAGTGTCTCCTCACGTATAAATACAATCCAGCTGTTTGTACAGTTTAATCTTAGTGTAAATCCAGTGAAGGCCGTATAGCTTGTCAGAGAGCAGAGAAATAGCATCATGAAGTCCAAGTTACAACAGACGGGTCGATCTGGAGACGTTTAACGCAGGTTTGGGTCATAAAGCAATTTTCTAAGCTTTGAACGACTAATTTAGCACCGTTAAAATCATCACCTATCAAGACAAGGCCTTCACCTGAACTGACAGATCGGGTAAAGAGAGCATTAATCAGAGAAACCACGGAAAGGCCCTGGTAACCATGACAACTATTTGTCTTGCATTCCATGAATTCATTTTAAAGTCGACGTTAAGAAATCCTGTTTGCAGTTTGAAACAGACACGGTAAACATGAGAAGGTGCCTCAGATCAAAATCTAACTGCATGCGAGCCGGTAGGAGGAAAAGTAACTTTACTTCACTGGGAAAATACCAACATGAAACTTTATTTTTCAGCAAGGTCAGCATTGATGGGAAGATGGATGGAGCTAAATGAAGAGCAATCCTGGAAGGAAACCTGTTAGCGACCGAAAAAGATTGAGAAACAAGAGATTCATCTTAGACCACAAAGACGATCCTAACCATGCAGCGAGAGCCACAAAGAATAGTTTGGATCAAAGTATCTGTTGTAATGGCCTAGTCAAACTCCAGACTAAATAAGTCCACTTAGTTGAAGCAAGATTTGAAAATTACCATTTCCCTCCAGGTTGGCTTAGCTTAAGCAATTTGGCAGAGAAAAACAGAAAGAAAAAAAAATTCTGTGCAAAGAAACTTAAAAAGTTGACTTTAAAAACTAAGAATATAAATGATGTCATGTGTTTCAGATTCTTATTCATAAAAAAATATAAACTTCCACATCACAATTATGCACTCCTCTGAGCTGGTCTACCACATAAAAGGCAAATAAACAACAAACTGATCAGGTATGAATGTTTTAGCAAAGCGCTGAACTCTCCGGCCAATTCACTCTAATGAGGAGCAATGGAAGAGAGAAAACAGCACCATGAGAGCAAAAGCTCTATTAAGAGGAAGACAGAAGAGTTGAGGGCCTTAAAATAGGATAAATAACCAGGGAAAAACCCAAAAAAATCAACACACACCTTTGCCCTTTATCACACACGCAGACACACACCATGACAAAACAGGCTCGACTGCAAAGTGAACGAGTGTGTTTCCTGTGCCGGCAGGAGGGCTGTGATATAGAAACGCAACCGCTCCATATATCAGCTTGGTGGGGACCTACGGTAGATAAACGACCTGCGAGCGGTACCTGGACAGTGTGTGTAATACGCTGATAAATAACCCGGAGCTGGAGGCGATATGACGGCGTGAGGACTCCTAGAGGGAGAGAGGGCCATGCACAAACACGAGGCGATAAACAGACCGGAAGCGTGAAGATTGGGCCGGAGCAGGCACTTGTTTATGAGAGTTTTGTTTGTCTGGATCCACTGGGAATGATAACTCATTTGGGAGGGTAATGACTTAGGAAAACTGAAATGTACTGGAACATGAATTAATCAAAATGCAAGCCTCGTGCTCATGCTACCCCGAAAGTGCTCTGTGTGGTGCAGTTTTAAATTTTACACTGTGTTTTTATCGCCGAGCTAAAATGCTCCATCCGTTAAACACTGAACAGAACCGAAATTCCAGGAGAAAGCTGGTCGGATCAGACGTCTACAGCCGCGATGAACCTGTTATTTCTGACAAGGTAGCAAAGATCAATTCCAGAACGCCGAGGACAATAATCCTGTGTTTATAAACATTTCACGTAGAGCCCCTGTGATGCCAAATGCCACATTTGAATACCATTTAATTTCCTTCAGTAAGATAAGACCTTTTGTCCATTCAGGACTATTCCTCCTATCGCTGCCCAAAGCCGACAGTTAAAAAGAACCTGGGATGGTGCAGGGTGGCTGTGCTTTGCATGGCAATGCTCAGCCATTCTCTAAATAGCTCCATCTTCTGCACATTAAACTCTGAAGTGGCTCGCAAGAGTTACCCATAATGCTTTGGCTCTGGCGTTGAGTGAGTGCACGATGTGGCTGAAATCGCTTTGGCTCCCAGAGGAGAGGACGGGTTAATAAGGGGACAAAAACATACGGCGCACTCCCTGGAGGAGTGGCACTCTGGTCAGCGCAGCGGCTCTTCATGGGGAAACAGGACATGTGCTGAAGAGATGATGTCTGGCAGCCACCAGAGCAACGCTTAACCCATGAGCAGCCAGACTCATCTGTCTTTACAAGGTAATTAAGAGATAAAAGGCATAAACTAAACTTATCTCATCCACTTCACTGCCACTTCATTAGGCACACCTTGCTAGCTCTAGGCTGGACTCAGCTTTGGCTTCAGAACCACCTTAAGGGTGACCTAGAGGTCTATACAAATCATGTTCATTACATTTTTTGCACAAAATCATTCTCGGATAATAACATTTCAGTCTGGTCAGTTCTGGCTATTTCGAGCTCCTTTCAAAACGATTCATTCTAGTTCCTCTCGTCACTTTAAATCCCAATAAGTTGCTGGCCACGCCGCCAACTCAACATTTACCCTCGCACATGAAAATGGCTGCAGCCAGATGCGGAATTATACAACCATACAACTTTGAAAAGCAGAAGCAAAGCTTTCTGCACAATCAACAAGATTGCAGCAAGTGGTTTCTAACTGGTAAGTCAACAACAAAACACTAGTCTTTTCCAGTAGCCATTATACAGGGGATACAGTGGTAAAACCAGCTGACCAAATGTGCTGGAGCTCAGCTTGGATTGCTAGGTGATGGGCTCAGCTTTGTTAGGGTTGCTAGGTACCAGTGCACTGCAGTTTGAATGTGACATGTCGTAAAGCTTTTGAAAGGGTTCATTTTCAAGACACCAAAAGACACTAACTTATTGTCAAAAACCAGCTGGGTGGTTTTCTAAAGCATTTAAGCCGTTTATAAAAGCCGTTCAGATCCAGATGGAAGTATAAAAATGTGCAAAATGTTAATTTTTACATTCCACTTCCCCTTTTAACTTATTTGGTATTCCTGATGATGTTTGCTCATCAATGCTTTCTAACAAACCTATGAGGCCTTCAAAGAACAGATGGCTTTCTATCATTCCTCATGGCATAGATTCAACAACGTGTCAGAAACATTCCTCGGAGATCTGGGTGAATGATGAGATGAGAGCCTCACACATCATTGATATGAGCATCAATGATGCCCAAAGCTTTTATAATGGTTTGAGATGCGGTTGGCTTTTGAAGCCACTGGGGTACAGTGAAATCATCATCATGATCAAGTAGCCTTCAGATGATAGGACACTCTGGTCATTAAGAGATGGACATGCTTAGCAACAGAACTTAAATATTCTGTGGTGTCTAATTAATGCTCCTCTGGTACTCAGAGGTCAGAAAGCATCATAACACCATTATATCACCTACACAGAAGGTAGGATAGGCATGCATTCATGTTGCACACTGAAAAATCTGAATGCTGTAGCTAAAATCAGAGACTCACTTGTTGTCTGTGCTAATTTTGCCCTTAGCTTCCTTTCCTAGCTGACAGGTGCAGCACTCAGAACGGTCTTCTGCTGCTGTAGCCCAGCTACTTTAAGGTTTGACGTGCTGCACATTTAGAGAACATTCAGAATGTGTATAAAAAGAATGTATTATGACCATTCTCATCTGACAAGGTATTTTCATCCATGCGAGTGTCGTTGCTGGGTATATTCTGTGTTTTTGATGATTCTCTGTAAACCCAAGAGATAATTGTGGCTGAAAATCTTAGTTCAGTATTTTCTGAAAAGCTCTGAGCATCCATTTTGAAATCAACTATGCCACTTAAAAGTCACTTAAACCTTTTTTTTCTTGCTCATTCTGATGCTCAGTTCGAACTTCAGCAAGTCATCTTCACCACATCTACATACTGAAAACCCATCGAGCTGCTGCCGTGTGAATGGCAGATAAAACCTTAGACCACATTTTTTAAAGAGTGTTTCACAAACTAGTATCAGGTTGTGTAATCTCAAACAGCTAAAACATTATCTAAACAAAATCATTTTTGAATTTTTTTGTTAGAACACAAACAAAATAGCTATTTGGGATTAATGCTTTACATTTATTCTGCTCCATTTTCATTCTCAGTCACGTACTGCTTCACGCTTTGCTCCTTACTTACTAATTTATCGCTTACCTTGGAACATTCCACTGTTTGACTTAATAATTTTAAATGCAAATTTAAACGGTTTCCAAATATGGCAAATCCTCTGACTCAAAGCAAGGAAAGAAAATCCTCTCAATGTGTTGCGTTTCATAATTATAGGGTGTAATGTAGAAACTATCAATTGGGTATAGAAAAAAACTTCTGTAAATCATTGCAAATATATTTTTTAAGCACTTCCTGCTGATTCATTAGGAAATTTTACCGGGTTATTTTACATATTGACACATTTATTGGCATGTGCATTATAGCTTATGATATTTCCAGATAATTCACAGTCACTAATTTCCTCTGTACTGAATTATATTTTCTGAACAAGATCTGTAAATGAAGCTTAAGAATGATGATTTAAATTTATGACCAGTTCTGTGTTTAATGTTAAATGAAGACTAGAGACGTTTGGCCTGACTCGGGGTGACAAATGCTTGAGACCTGATCGGGGGAGTCAACTGGGGACAAAAGTTATTCTGCTCAACTTGGAACAAATGCTTATGAATATCTGTAATCTTATACCAATTACAATTGTTTGATGTGTTTTTAATATTCAAATATATTATAATGTGCATGGATCTCACCTTGAAACTTAACTAAAAAAAATTTAAAAATTAAGGTAATCCAATATTTTCTTCATTGATTAGAGTTTAGAGTCCAATTTTGCTGTCACAACTTCTGTTCCAAAATTGTTGAATTTAAATTTACTTAAAAAATGTTAGACAAATATTACTTTTAGCAATAAAAAGTGAGTATTTGTGTTGTAAATCACATGGATCTGGCGCAGCTGCTGACCTGGCTCACTTTCATTTTGGAAAAAATGAAAGTGAGCCAGGCATGTGATATTGTGACAAACATCACAATATCACATGCCTGCAGTGGGAGGATGAATGGATGTCATTTTGGGTTATCACGGTTTATAATTGATGATGAAGCGTAATGACACATTTTCCAAAGGAATTTGATGCCACATGTTTGTCATCGCGGTTTTCTTTTAGAGGTTGCAAAACTCCCTTTCCAGAAATGCTGCCTTTGACTAAGAAAGAACAGGGTGAGTCAGATCTGCTGGATAAATAAAACGTGCTGCAAGTCATTAAATATAAATGAGCGGAGATACAGAGTATACTGGTAGTCCAAAGGCAAACACAGCAACAGATTTCTTGCTTCAACATTTAGTCTACAGGAGATAAGATAACCGAGGAAGCAGCCGGAGCAAAAGACACGATTACAAGAAATGCAAAGTTAAGATAAGATGACGAATGAGTATGGGGGAAGTTTGTGGTTATGAAGGAGGTGCTTACACTTCCATAAATTCACACACAGACATGCACACATTTTGTGGAGTTCTTCCAGTCCTGTTTTCTGTAAAGGTGATATTTAACGTCAAACAAAGAAAGCAGAGAGGACGCAAACCCTGCAGTGGGACTGGCTGGCAGATAACATCAGTGTGGACTCAGAGCTCACAGTCCACGCCTTCAACTTCACCATACTGTACTGTGGATACCAGCAGATGTACACAGTAAACCCACACACTGGATAAATACAGAACTTGCAGATGACTCAGAGCTACAGCTGATCCTCACTGAGTGGGTGCAGTTTTTATAAACTGTAAATTATTGTACTGACAATGTGAGAAATTATACAGCGCTGTGCTTTTGTATAATAATTGAAAATGCACATTTGTACAGTAACCTTAAATTATGAATATGCACATATAATCTCAACAGGAAGGTTTTGTTGAGAAAACACTGAATGATTTCTTGAATTTATCCCTTCATAAATAGAGCTTCAGTGTTTAAACGCCTCGTCTGCAGGCAATTTGTGCGTTTGACATTTAGGTAAGTTCAAACTTGTGGTTCCCTTTGTGGGCTGCCACGTATATATAAAAAAAAAATCTGATAAACAGCTGTTTGGGAATTTGGATTTGACTCCCTTACGTGCAAAAGGTGATTTAAACCCCAGGAACTTTTGACAGGTTTGTTGCGCTAACAAACCTCGGCACAGTTTGAGGTTTTATTCTACAGACTAACAAAATATCAGCTAAATGTAGTGAGAGAAAAATGGTGCAATTTTTCTTCCTAGTATAATTCCTCAAGTTGTGGAAAACTCAATGCAGACTGTCTAATCACTGATTTTCAAGTTCTCAGATTCTTCATTCGATTTAAGTCTGGACTTTGACTGGGCCACTAATCAGTGCCGGCTGGATGGTGAACTTCTTCCCGACGATTCAGATACTGTTCAGCCTCCAAAAGTTGGACTTCCAGTGTTTTTCTACTTTTAACACCATCTACTTTCCCTTTCTCTACTGAAAACAACATGATTCTTCCTCCATATCTTTAAAATGAAGTGTTTGTTTTCTACAATACATAGCGTTACGCATGAAAGGGAAAAAAAGTCAATCTTGATCTAATATTCCAGACATTTGCCTTGCAACCTACCTAGCTTACACCAAACAGCAGACAGGAATTTTTTAAGATAACTTATTTAAATGCTTTCTTTATAGTTGCTACTTGACTATAAGTAGCAACTATATGCTATTCCAAATGCACCACGTTTTGGTGCATTTGGAGTTGTGATACATTATTTACATTTTCAGATGATAGATTGAGCGTTGCTTTAAACAAGTTTCTCTCTGATCCGTCTGCTTTGGTTTTCATGAAGCTTTTTGTTCACTAATGTTTTCTAGTAAACCTCTGAGGGTTTCACAGAACAGCCAATGTGTTCTTTTACTTCTTCTGCTAAACTTGTGTGCTACTTTGCGTTGCGCCTAAGTTTGTGGTTATTAAGAGACAAAATATGGAAGTATAAACCTCCTCACACTGAATACGGAATTTGACAAACTTGAGCAAAAAAAAATAAAAATAAATCTGCAAGCAAATTTCATGCAGTAAGTCATGAAAACATGTGATTAGAAGTTTAGAGCAAAACTGAACATGAACCAAATCATCATTTTCTTCCAATACTGCCATCCCCAGAAGATTGCACTAAATCCCCAAGATCAAATATTTGCAGGCTTATTTTGTTTTTATCTTTAAAATTTATCTTTCTTTCCGAAGGTTTGCGTGTGTGTGCAGACGTGCATGTGCCAGCGCGGGCATGTTCTTTGTAAGAGCTGCCTGTTGAGACGGAGAATTAAACAGCGAGAGCATTTGATCTGCAAAACACTCCAGGGCAAATACACAAAAAAAGGGAGACAACCACACACACACAGGCTTGCATATAGAATCAAAATCATTTCCGTCACAGAAGCTATTCTTAGGAGCAGCAACAAACCATTCTTTCCCCTGATATAATCTTTTTATTCATACCCACACACAGACATGCACCCCTCAGACATGTTACCTTACTCACAATGATGCTCCCAGGTGGTCACGCTGCTTTCCCATGATGCTCCTTATTTTTTAAGAAAAGGATTTGTTCCAGGTAAGTCGCAGCATGACGACCTTTAGGGTCAAAATTTGCTGAGAGCAACAAAACAAGCTCATAATGCTGTGGTTCTCATTGAGCAGCAGGGGCGGCTTGTGTTTGTGCAGGTGTGTGTAGGTCTACGGACCCCGGGGCGGCCCTCTCTTCTCTGCCGTCTGAGATAGGCAGGCTTCCAGAAACGTACACAAGCCGAGCTGCGAGAAGCTAAAATCAACACAGCTGCATCAGCTCAGCCGTCTCCTCCATCTTTTTTCAGCGGGCTTCTCCCTTCACTCTGTTCTACTTTTTGCCCTTTTGCCCCCTTCCTCCTTGCAGACTCCCCCGATCCTCCTTTCATCTCTCCTCCCCGTTTTGTTCAATCTTGTATTAGTCACTGTGAAATTCATACACCAGCGAACTTTCCAGCTTTTTCTAAGGTCTTGGATGTCCCCACTCCGCACCACCCTGCCCTCTTTGCCCTCCTATAATACCACCTTGCACGATATATTCAGCTCTCGCTGCCCTTCCCTGCCCTCGGCTTTGCCCCGAGGGAGATTCACCCGCTCAACAATGCAGTCCAGCCACCGCTGTAGCTCCAGTCCTGTCAGCACGGGACAGAAAGAGTAAACGCCCAGAGCCTCCAGGGGAAACAAGACGACTTATTTCCCCCGTCTCTGTCTGCCCTGGGTTCTTTTCTGTGTGTGCAGAGGACATGCGTGTGGAAGTAGAAAAACACTGACCAGAAGCAATAGTTCATTTACAGCTGGAGGAAGACGAACAATACAATTTCCAGTTTCCTGTGATTATTTACAAATGACATCCTCTGCACTTTCCATTTACCTTGCTCACAGCAACTCCACACTGCTCAAGGCATTTCCTCCAAGATATAAAAATGTAAAAATGAAGAAAAAGAAAAAATATGTAGATATTTTTTGTACTAGCTTGAACAGCTTAAATAAAAAAAAAACATTTTAGAACCAGAAAGATAAAAAACCATCCATTTATGAAGCGAGTAACTTAAAATTCCAATTTCTACGATTTTAATAGATAATAGGATAGATGACTTTAAAAATGCACTTTGTTGACAAACAAAGCACCTCTTCAGTTGCCCTCTCAAAAACGGACACTTCTGCATAGGCATCATAACGCAGCATACCAAAACATCTGGATGTCTGTTACAGTTTATGGAAGCAACCTAAAAAAAATTTTTTTTTTCTTGGTTAAAAACGGTTCTGTTGAATGTGTATGGTAGCTGAAAAAGGATGGAGTTAACAGTTTTTCCTGTATTATGAATTTTGTTTATAACCATGAAGAGTAGCGTCATCTCCGAGTGACGTTTTAAACACAGACAACCTTTTACGAGAACGCTACCTCTACTTTGAGTTACCAGACAAATTGTTTTGGTAACAGTTATATCACAACAATGTTCCTCCATTAATCCATTTGCAAATATTCTTAGGAGTGTGGGACTGCAAAGTAGCTTGCATGATAAGTTCAGCAGGCGCACAGGTCTGGCTAAGCGTTTGCTAATCGCTGCTGCCACTAGTCTGAAGGAGCTTCCACTCTGTAAGGTGGAAGCTCGGCTGGAGACTTAGAAATGGGCAACACTTTGAATGCAACCGTACTTAAATTCTTAAATCCTTAAATTTGAGGAATTTAAGGAATCCTCAAATATGAATGAAGGAATCAAATCAACAATCTAGGTATGTTTTTGATGAGGGAGTAACGTAATAACATGATATAAAGCTCAAAAGTCAATTTTACATAACATTAAGAGTCTTAAAGGACAGGTAATACCGGTAAGTCAACGTTTCTCTCTGGGAAAGGTATTGTCTAACTACCACTAGAAACTCAATATGATCAGAAAAATGAGATTGAAACATTCAGACTGCTCAAACTACTAGAAAAAGCAACAGCTAAAACACCGTTTACAATCTGCTGTAGTCATGCACAGAAATTACTCTCCCATTCTGACTAAAGCAATGAACAATCCTCAGATTTGTCACAAACTGACTCAGTGTGTGAAATTGGCAACGCCAGTGAAGAGTTCTGTTCTTATTTTTATAGCAGTGATTTAAATCCAATTAAACAAGCAATTCTGGCAAAAACTGATCCCGCTATCGAGCGTAAAACACTGCGTAGGTGAAGTAAAGTGTACTCATGTAATAAAATCAGAGACAGCTACACAATGAGTCGAAATAAGACCTTTGAATAATTCAGTTCAGTCACACAATGAAATGTCTATTAGTAGTTTGACAACATGGCCTCAAACTGCATGGTTTGACTATATTGGAAAAATCTATGCAGAAAAAACCTCCAGGCTGCTTCATTGCCCCAAAATAAAACATTGAACAGTTTTTATTGCTACATCACTGCGCTTTTTAAAAAAAAAATAAATAAAATGTTTAATACAGCAAAAATATATAGTTTTTTAAGTTTCACTTCCTCTAACAGTTCTTACATCTGATTTTACATAAATATGGCAACAGAACATAACAAGTCCCGTGTCAAACTGTAATCTAACCAAAAGCAAGACAAAAAAAAAAACCCATTTAAAATGTATAAACTGAAGTCTGCAATTAAAGGAAGTGTGTGGCCACAACCTGTGAGCTGATGCCCATGGGTAACCAAGAATGCTGCTGCATAACAATCTCAGCTAAAGTAGAAACTTAGTTTGTTGCTGTGCAGAAATGTGGTGCAAAAGTGAACAGATATGACCTCAAAGTTGCAGCTGATCCTGTTGATCTCCAGAGACTCGAGCGAATTTTTTAACACTTTAGAGCGTTGATGATCCACAAGGACAAAATATTTAAGGCAGTTTTTATGTCCCAGAAAATTTACCTTCAGCTGATTATGTTTCTGTAAAATTGCAGCAAAATTCAAGAACTACATCAAGGCACGCCATTTTAAGTGCTGTGGAAGGTTCCTATAAACTACTTATAGCTGAGGTTTTAGAAAAGAGACATTTAAAGCAGAAGACATCAAGGTGTTTTTGACAAATAATGCCAGGAAACAAGAGATTCAAAACACTAAAAAGTGTCATAATTCATGAGCACAGTGGTGGAGGGGTAATGACTTGTTCTTGTTTTGTAGTAATGGGAACTGGGCACCTTAAACCTCTATATGCTGTCTGACAGATGAAGCATCAACCAAATTAGATTTGCCAGGGGGAAAAAAAACAAAAACTAAAGTACACCAAACAGGACTGCACAAAACAAATGCTACTGCTACATGCTGACAGATGAGCAAACCACACTTATAAAAGAGTTTGGGTGAAAAAAGTGAACCAAAATACTTTTATAACAATGAGAAAGACTATTCTGAAACTCCAGCAGACCAATATTTACAACTTCCTACTGTGCACAGCTACTAAATGTTTAATCCAAGTCGTGTTGTGGATTCTGGCCTTAGCTGGTCACATTGTAAGACTGCGTCAGAGCCACATCATGCTTTTTTATGACCCCAAAGCCTCAAATTCTCCTTTATTTTCACTGAAGCTGAAGTTATTAGACGTGATGTAAAAATACCACAGCCTGTGTTCCTAGAGAACTGCTTCTTTTGATTTGTGTGCGCATCATTAAAAACCCCAGTCTTGTGTTGTGGCAGCCAGCCCAGCAAAACATGTCATTCCTTACCAAGAAATTTGAAGTGGGCAAACTTCCAGACGTTCCTCCACTAAATAAACCATATCCCCGCTGTAAAAAGCCTCCCACAGAGAGAGGGGGATAAGAGAGTCCACAGTGCAATGGTTTTCCTCAAGATCTGCAAGAGTCTTGAGCTTAGCTAGATTTAGATTGGTTTTGGCTTTGTTTACGTTGGAAGGAGATTCTGCTGCTCTAGTGACAGCCAGGGCACCCAGCAGTCGTCTAATCTCAAATACAGATATGTTAAATGGGAAAACAGAAAGCCTAAGAACATTTATGTATTTATTCAGACTCCAAGCCTGTTCTCAGAAGAAAAAAA
Organism: Brachyrhaphis roseni; assembly: GCA_903066815.1. NCBI lineage: Eukaryota > Metazoa > Chordata > Actinopteri > Cyprinodontiformes > Poeciliidae > Brachyrhaphis > Brachyrhaphis roseni. Next base: position 77,038 of record CAEFZY010078842.1, read on the forward strand.
AACAAAACATGCAACTCCCGCCAACCTATGAAACTGCAGTACAGGTTGACCGATTTGACTTATAGCTGTACTCTTACTGTAAAAATGAAAACACTGAATGGTACGTGAGGTTTATGTAGCCTGAAATTTTTATGTTTTCTTCTTTCAATCTAATCCCTGGCAGACCTTCGCTGGACTCGGAGTTGTCGGCTGAGTTTATCTCAGAAAAATGACCCTATTCTTTAGTATTAAGACCACAGTTTCATTTTATGAAACTGTGGTCTTTCATAGTGTTCTCACAAATTTGAAACAAAACATATAGAACAAATGGCTTTTTATGACATTTATTCCTACTGAAAATAGAGTATCTGTGGCATCTATTATGATGCATAGAGTATTAAAGTGTTTCCATACTGCTTTACTTCATGATACATAAGGCCACAGATGGTAAACTACCTACTTTAAGACTGCTTGCTGCAAGCTCCCTACTTAGCATGAGACACACACCTGAAGATTTAAAAATTCACCCCAAGCAGAGAAAAAGACCATCACCTTAAAGCTAATAAAAATATGCAGAAACCTTTCATAATTGAGGTTAGAGGTAGACATGATTTAATCTCCGTGTTGACTTGGGTCACCACATCCATCGCTTAAGATATCCGCTCAGCAGGCCCGGCCGTCCATCACCTTCTCTGGGATTTATTAGTCGGGTCCGGAGCCGGAAGGTGAGAGGTTAAACGAGGAGCATTGTGTTTGAAGTTATCAGCAGAGAGGGACCAGAGAGGGTCTTTGCTTATCCACACACACACACTGTGACGATCAGACGTTTAATCAGCGCTGCGGATGTAGCAGTCGGAGCTGAAAGTCAAATATAAAGCCTTACACAAACATGCATGTGTCAAACAGTCACATGCACTTCAATTAGCACACAAACATCCTGTCTGAAGTGATCGCACACTCACAACTTGACACTTTCTCTAACACACACGTGCACACCCCGTTCTGCATGCATTCACGCTGCAGCGCTACAGCCAGAAGGCCTGACTGCTTTGGGGCACCGCTCCACGTCTCCTGACTGTAAGCTAATGTTGATAGCGGTGTAGAGGCTGTCACTTTGGCTTCTGATTCAGGTTAATTGCCCCCAAGCTCAAATAAAATGGGTCTGGCACTATGCGGTCAGAGCTTTCACATGAGCTGTATACCTATTCAGCTGAAAAGAGACAAAAAAAGCCAAGTGGCTGCACGGGCTTTTATAACAAGCTGCAGCTTAAAAGCTTTACTGCTGCTGCACTCAAGATTTTTTTTTTTAAATATATTAAATTAAAAAAAAATAAAACAAAAGAGTGTGTCTCTCTCTGTGTGCATGTCCTCTCCATCTCACCAGCCTCAAATCCAAAGCAATTAGAGTGGCCAGATGGTGGGCTGGACTCGCAGTAAATAGCTGCATTGACAGAAGAAGCTTGCAACAAAAATGAACTGTGACAAGAAGCCAGAACAACACGCAGATACACGACGGCATCAAAGCACCGAGCAAATATCGAGGACGTGCCGCCATAACCGCCCATAGCCAACTGTCACCCTCACAGGGCTGCTAACAGCAGAATGTAATTGAGCTGCGTTCAGTGGGGAGTGTGAAATAGAAGTTAAAACCAAATGAAGGGAAGGTGCAGGCATGCCAGACCTCCACACTGCTTTCCCTTCTGTTAAAATTTGACCAAACCAGTTTGGTTTAGTCAGGGTTCAAACAATGCAGCCTTTGAAAGGCGCCCTGTTCACAGAGCTTCAGCCTGGCCTGCACGCCTCTCCTCCCCCCGTCTGATAACAGAAACCACCTCCCTGCAGGAAAACCCACTGAAGCTCCACCAACACATTCCTCTCTTCTCGTCTCTTGTCAGGCCCTGCACAGTTTGTGGGTGAGATATGTTTGAGCTCCTGTTGGGTGTACTAATATTTATTCAAGTTGAAAAGGAATACATGCGTCCTTTCATAACAATCAGCATGGTGGGATGAGAATACTGGATAAAGACGCACAGATCAGGACTTTCCTAACCAGTTGGTTCTGATTTTGTGTTTTATTCCAAGGTCTGTAGCACAAAAGTGAGAAGTGCCGGCAGATTCCTTGGTGGAGGTGGTTTGAATCCGCTTTTATGCATGAAAAGCTTGCTGCACTTTATGATCTTTAATAAACTCAAAGTGCATCAAAACATTTGCTGCTGGTTCATGGACCAGAAAATGGCAGGAAATCTTATCTTAGTTTTACTGCATTTAATTAACATTCCTCATCTGACCTGCTGACCATCAATCCTGGGCAGATTATTTTGGTTCCCCGATAAAAAGCGCTTTTATAACTCCACTGACCTGGACATTCAGTGTCTTGTAAAACTTTTCACACTCTGAACTTTTACCCTTTGTGTCACATTATGCAAACTCCTGTTCTTTTGGTTTGATAAACACAAAGAGCAACTGAAGTGCAGGAAAGAGTCTACTTTATTCTCATATCAAACTGAGAAGTGAAAACATGTTCAGCCTATTCAAGTCTGGTGCCCTAAAATAAAATCCAGTGAAACCAGTTGTCACCTAAAACTCCATGTGTGTGTAGCTTCAACCTCAGTATGACTGCAGCTGTTCTGTGAAGGCATCAGAGGTTTGTTAGATATCATCACTGAATTAATCATAAATACAAAGGAGTAAAGAGGGTTAATTGATAAAAGGTGTGGAAGAGTTTAAATCAGGGTCAGGTTATGAAACAATATCCTAAAGCTTTGAACAGAACTCCACAAGATATCATGACCGTCGACCTAACCTGACAAGACGAGCATTAATCAGAGAAACAGCCTGGAGGCTCATGGAAACACAGCCAGAGCTGTAAGACGAGGGTTTAGATACAGATCTGTGAGTTCTGGATGAGAAAATCCAGTTCACACAGAGTGAGTTTGCACTATGTTGCAAAAACATCTCTTCAATGTGCAAAGCTGGTAAAGACATAACCCAAAAGACTTTGCAGCATTAATTGCAGCTGAAGGTTTTACAAGTTGTTCACCCATGTAGACTGGGCAGAAATGCATACTGCACTTTTCAGATTAGGTTTTACAAAAATCTACAACAATGCATATAAATCTTCTCTCCACTTCAAAATTCTGCACTTCTTTTTGCTGTTCCATCACAAAATCTCCCAATAAAACATTAAAAAGGTTGTTTTTTTTCCCCAGGCACTCTACATGTAACCAAAGCAGCATGTTTAGCTTAACCAGCCAGGACAGATGTGCAAAGCAGAGGGAGACTGGTAGGAGGAGGAGCTTGTCCACAGGGTGAGATTTTTATTCTACAAAATTGTTTCCCTGACACTTGTGCTCAGTTTCTTTCCCATAAGCCCGTTATCACACCTCTATGAACTCGCACAGACTTATCGAAACTGAAACGAGACAAACAGCCAGACCAGGAAATTGGAGTTAAAAATACCGAGGGCCGGTCTGGACTCTGAGGGCTGCGTGACAAGAGACCACTTCATATCTTGATCAATTTATCTATAAATCTAATCAGCGGGAATCAATGAGCGGCGCTTCTCTTCAATCTGGGAGCCAACTCATCCTGCAACCCTCAGCTGTTAAAGGGACTGACACACTGAAACACACAAAGCAGCAACACATGAACAGTTTAAAAATCAGGAAATCTTTAATATGAACCGAATACGAAAAAGAAAAAAAATATAGAAAGACATGACAAAACAGTGACAACAATCCTAATTCAGACCAAAACCAAGTCAAAAATTTAAAAATACAAAAAGTTAAAACAACGTTCACACAGAGCAGTTGATAGTAATAAAAGCACATTTTGGGTTAAGACTGTTTTGTAGAGAGTGTTTGTTTGTATGCGTGCGGGGGTGTGTGTGTGTGTGTGTGTGTGTGTGTGTGTGTACTGTTCAGATTCACCAGATTTGGCAGCAATCACAGCGCAGCAGTCAAGAATAAAGCACTCAGAAAACATAAATTATAAAGCACTGCAAAATAACAGAAGAGAGAGAGGAGACTGTAATAGGAGAAAATAAATCCTTCATGCTTGCTGTCACTGAGTAATACACAAATGTGACACCATAAATTAGTAATTCTTTTTTTCTCTGCTACATATTTATATATTTATACTATGTACACAGGAAGGTTTCTTCTTTTTTTCTTGGTGATGTGAGTGAGCTGGGAGATGTTAAGGCTTTGATTCGTCATCGGATGTCTGGAGCCAAACAAACAGGCGAGGGGACGTCGCTTTTTTGGAACATGGGGGGCAAATATCTGATATTTAGACTGCATCACCTTGATGCTAGGTTGGAGTCAGAATTGCAGGGTTCACTAAAAGCATTTTGTCTGACAAGCACTGCTTCAGTGAAAAGGTGGATGTCACCACGTTTGTGTCTGAGGATGCAGAGGTACGAGAAGTCAGGAGGGGATGAAGGGGATGTGGGAGTGTGATGAGTGACTTTTAAAAGCATTGAAAGGGAATCTGGGATGAACAACAGGTCAGCTTGGTGGCATTTTCATGAAAGCTATATATCCTAGAACATAAATGGATGCTCTTTGAAAAGTGAGATTTACATGGTCACAATTTGGGTGCAGCTTCTTCTCAACACGGCTTTCAAGCACGATGGAAACATCTCTGTATTAGTGCGATTGTGTTTGTTTTGTTCCCCCCCCCCATTATTATTTTGTGCAACTTTGTGTGGGCTCATGTCAGAAGACGGCAGACTTGTCAGGTATGAGGTGTCTGCTGCTCCACCAGTTTGGCTGTGGGAGTGAGCGTAATGAAAGAGACTGAAGGGTGTTTGTGTGTGGGCGAATTGTTTCTCCTCATTCTGCCGATGTATACACGTACAGCAGCTGTGTGCGCGCAGGCGAGTGAATGCACCTTTGAAATGCACAATATCAGCAGTTTGACACTTTTTAGCGGTGACTCAGGACGGCCACTCGGGTTGCAGCTCCGGTCGTGAAAGCGTCGTTGGAATACACACCGACTAAACGGAGGTGGCTCACAAGCGCTCATCTGTTGCTTGTGGGCTGAAGGTATCCCAGATAAATTGTGGATCTTTTATTTATTTTTTTGCTGTGTGCAAAGACACTAGAAATAGGATGCGGTTATGTGAAAATGCAGGTGATTCGAGGGAAAAAACACCAATATAAAATAAGCCTCAGGTTATATAAGGTTGGACAGTTCAGCATTGACCAAACTACATTCTTAAAGCCTGCGAGGACATTTGAACTCGAGGCTAACACAAACCTCCTCAATCCTGGCAAAACAGGCTCCATCAATCCGATATTTACATTTCATAAATATGTACATTTTCACGAGAAAAATAAAGATGATTACATTTATAGTACACAGATACTTCACACCAAAATGTACATAAGTGTTTTTGTTTGTCCCTTGTCGTTTTCTTCATTTTTTTTTTTACTCCCGCCAACCCAAAGAAACCAAGTTTTACTCTGATATTGTTCATTGAAGATGTGACAAACACAAGTGCAAAAAAAAGTAATACATTTTTTTTTCTATTAAGTGGTTGTGACAAGTCAGCTGTGTTCAATAAATCTGTTATTCATCCATTTATGCATAAACTAAGGCCATTAGATGATAATCCCATTGAACATGCTGGCTTACAATCTGCCACACGGTGCTCAAATGCTAAATGCCGTCACCATTTTTGTTATTTGCCTTCTGCCTCTCTCCTGTTCTCTCTCTGCCAGCATGAAGGTTAACAATTAGAACAGCAAACAAATATTTCTACTTATTGAATGCAGGGTTTGTGGTAGGAATGGACCGGCTGCCGTTGTCAGGGAAATAAATCTGCAAAAATCTCCCATCGTACTGTTTTTATGGTTTAAAATCCTTTTAATGAGATTCCAAGGGCAGAGCCAGAGAGGCTGGAGTTTTTCCCTGCTGCCTGGAGCATACAGTAATGTGGCACTGCCCCTCCCCCACCTGCTGCTGGATGCTGTCAAGTCAAGAAAATAAAAAAAAGAGCAACTCATTGAAATAATCACATTTAACTTGTTTTATGTTTTACTTAGGTCTGCATCAAAATAAAAATAAAAAAATGGCAAAGCTATGACTAATGCAGTATAATTCATTTTAAATTCAATTTCAAATAAAGTGACATTTTAAATAAAACATCTGAGTTTTAAAATAATTAAAAAATTTCAAAACTGCTGAAATTTAGGTTAAATATCTCAGTTTAAAAAAAATTACATTTTGAATTTTACTTTCTCTAATTAACGAGTAAAGTTTAAAAATGTAGCAGTAGTAGGAATAACTTTTGCTTTAAACATTTTATTTCATCATAATTTCTGCCAATATTTTGACGCTGCGGTTATCCTGCTGTGAGGATCTGGTACCGGTCCATGCCTGGTCTGTGCTGAAGCATTTCTCCTCAGGGTAAAAGCGCCATGATAAGAAAAGAAGGCGATTACAGCCATCTACGCCGCGGCTGGAGGGTCAACCTGGTTTTGACCAGCAGACTTCTTCAAAAGGCCAGCCCTTAATGGTATCAATCAAGATTACACCTGCTGGATGTCCTTCTGAGGAGGTCAAAGGGGAGTCAATAATCAGGGCGGGAAACTCATGAGTGGAATGAGCTTCTCCTCACAATTATCCAAATGCATGCAGATGCACACACTGAGCCTCAAAGACATCAGTGTACAGTAGCCATCGGGTCTAATTTGTAGAAAGGAGCTCATTAAAAAAGGAAGAATTAACGGTTCGAAGACGATAAGCTTTGCACCTAAAGGGCCATTTCACCACATGTTGCCCATCAATACAAAACCTTTTTACGTCCTCCAATCAATTCACAACATCTAACATCCGCTAATGGAAAGTAATATATGATCCTCATTGAAAATCTGTCTTACCTAATGCCGCAGCACTATGGAGGTTCTGTTACATCCGACCATTTACTAAAGTGTGGAAGGAGGGGGTTGTGAATGTGGCCAATCCAGGTGAATTACTCCACTGGAGTGGAGTAAGTGGGGCTCCTGATGGATCAGCAGCGGTAAAATACTCCCCCTGCTTTAGGTGGCCGTGACCTGGACAGCGCCCCGGATAAATCAACACTTCCCATAAACACTGGAGAGAACGGGAAGAGAAGAGGGTGCAGAGACGGGAGGAGAGATAGAGCAAGGAAACGCCACTTCATAAACGATAAGCGGCGGCAATCTGTTGGTCCCAGCTAGACGAGCAACTTCATGGCTCATTACCAGTCAAGCTCCTCCTGTTGGGAGGGATCCGGAGAGATGAGGATGAGGAAGAAGAGGTGCTTATCTCTGTTCCTCCTGCATCTCTCTCTTCGTCCCTCCGCCCCATCACATCAGCAGCACTTCATTCCTTTATCCAGAATCAAACCTCCAGGCACAGAAAAAACAAGCCTGCATGCCAAATTTCCTAAAAAGTTGTTGCAAATAGTAACTTTATCAACTTTTCTATTGGTAAAGAACTAAAAATAATAATAAACCGAAAGCTTCTCTTCAAACCTTAAGAGTCCAGTGTTGCTGATGATCTGCAGAGCTGCGTGTTGTCAGAGTAAGGCAGAGAGAGCAGAGTGAGCACGAGCAAATACATCATTCACATCTCTAATACACCCGTTGGTTTCTGTCTTTTTTTTTTTTTTTTTTAACACCAACACACCAGATGTTACAGCACAACACATTACCAAAACAAAAGGCTTCCCACAGGAGGACTGAGAGTCGCAGGCAACATGGAACTGCTTGACAACCACAGTACTTTTTATTTTTAAGTGAAGTTAGGAGTGAATATGCAAGTGAAATGCCTGTATAGCCAAACTTGTATCATGATTCAATTTTCCTACTCCCACACTATGTATTTTCTCTTTTAGTCTGACAGTTGAAAGTCAAGAACCGAGCAATGGGGAGAGCATGAGCTGAAGCGGTGAGAGAGATGTTGCGCTTTCTCAGTTTGATTTTCAGTTGATGCTTCTTAAAATGCTTTTCCACATGCCCTCTTCCAGTCCTGCTCACTATGGGGCTGCTCTGTGATTAATAATTGGATATATTTAAAATCAATTTGCAAAAATAAAAGTGGTATTTTTTTCTTTTTTCCCCCCTCAATGGGAGAGGGACAAGACCCAAAGCCAAACAATCCTCGAGAGGAATTCTTAAGCCTGCTTTTTATTTCTCTCATCTTCCTTCTCTGTATTCTCTCCTCCTCTTCCTCTATACGTAAACTGCAGTCCGGGAGATGACCGAGCCATCCCGCTGGGACTCCATGTCATCGTCCATGTAATCTCCAATCATGTCGTCCGGGTTGGGAGGGGGGCGCAGTTGCAGAATCGGGCCTCCTCCAGTGAAGTGGTCGTATCTCTCGTCCTCCTCCATCTCGTCGAACTTCCTCCTCTCTGCTTCGTCTAATTCGTTGCTCAGCAGGATGTCCTGGGCGGTGGGTGTGCCGGTGACGACCTCAGGCCGGGCGCCCACGGTGAACGGCTGGAGGTGGTTGTTTTTCTCTCCCAGGCCCTGGTTGGGCGAGCGATCGATGTAGACGGGTCCGTTGTTATTACCACCCGCAACGCCGCCGCTTCCCGTTCCTCCGCTTGTTCCGTTCTTGCTCGCCTTCTTGCCGCCACCGAATATGCGCGTCTTCATGTCGCTGCCACCGTTAGCCCGGTAACCCTGCTGCTGCCTACGGCTACGGGTGACGAGAACGGTAACGAGGGCGGCGACCAAAAGGAGGGCCAGCAGGGAGCCTATAACCGCTCCTGCCACAACGCCAGCATTGGAGTCGGTCTTTGAAGGCTCTGTGGGAGGGAGGAGAGGCAGGAAAGGAGAAAATAGAAGAGAATGAGAAATTATTGGAGGAGGAGGGAGAAGTAGACACCAGGAAGAGGAAAAAGAGAAAGCATAAAAGAAAGTCCAGTAAGAAAAGGGGAAAGTGAGGGACAAGAGATGTCAGTGGTGGTGTGAACTTCAGTCAATTGTGCAACACTACTGAGATGCAAGTGCAGTAAATTGTGTTTAAATCCAAATATATATGCAGTGCAGAGAAAAAGTATTTGCTTGCTTACAGATTTCCTCTTGTTTTTCCTTTTGAAACTCAAATGTTTGACACCAAACAGCCTCCATCAAAACAGTTTCATTCAAGTCAATCGGCCAGTAATAACACCGGTGTCATTGTGACAGTTAAGGGGTTAATAAATCAGATAAATATAACCAGAGTAAATACAAAATAATGTTTTCAAATGAGGAGTTCCTTTACTAGAGAAATACGAACATCTCAAACAACCTACACTGTCGTTAAACAGTAAGCACTCTACTTCTTTAATCACAAATTTCTTGGGTTTGTTTAGAAATCGGTTGACTTTTGTTATGCAGAACCAAGGCCAGTACCATCAGAAATCACTTCAGCAGAAGCTGTCTGAAGTAAACCAAAAGATCCCAAAAGGCCCTGACGTAAAGTAATTCAAGAGGAGATGAAAGAGGTTTCAAGATCAAACATTTCAAGAAGGGCTTAAGAAGCCATTTCCAAGACTGAGAGTCCAGTGAACCACAATGTCTTACCAAAATTACATTCATTATTCAACAGTAAGAAAGAGTTAAAAATGCCAGACGGGTGAGAGACCAAAACCTCCACTGACCCTAAAGCACAACAGGCTTGTGTCACCAGCTTCCAAAAAAATCTTTCAAAAAGAAATCTTGATCATCCTCAAGTCTTTTGGAAAAATATTCTGTATACTGATGAGACAAAAGCAAAATATTTCAGAAGCTTATTTAAAATTTCTCTAGTGTTGGCCTTCAGAATATCTTGACAGATAATATCTGAACATCAGGCCAAGACTTTAAGCCGAATCGGGTCATGCAGCAGGAAAATGACCCAAACTGTACCAACAAGTCCACCTTAAAAATGACTCAAACACCACAACAAAAAGGACTGGAAGTGGCCCAGTCCAAGTCTGAACTTCCATCAGATTGAGCCGTGTGTAAAGACCCTCGACAGGTTGGTAATGCCCAAAGACCTTCCAGTGTGGCTGATTTAAACCAGTTATGCATAAAACAGGGCAAAACTTTTTCCAGTGATGTGTGCTAGTTATCACAAACGCTTGTAGGTAGATGTTACCACCAGTTAAGTTTAGGGACCAATAATTTTTTCACAAAACTTGATTTTTTTTTATTTAGCATTTGAAAGCTGCTTTTTGTATTTACTTAGGTCGTCTTTTACATCAATTTTTGACAATTTTTTCACATTTAAGTGGGACAAAGTCAAAAAAGAAGAAATCTGTAAGCAGGCAAATAGTTTTAATAGCAGTCAGTGTGAGAGTGTGTGTGATGGTGTGTGTGTCGAGCCTTCAGCTGCACTGACAGATCCTCCCCTCCCTCTAGGCTGTTCCTGTCCCCTTCACCACAGCCACGTCTTTACAACGTCTCAGCCACATTCCCCCGTGTGCTGCCCTTCGACAGCCAGGGTCTGTCCAAGGCTCATCACAAATCACAGAGCTTGGAGGGACGGGGGAAGGTTGGGGACTGGGAGTTAAACCACGCACACACACACACACACACACACACACACACACCCACACACACACACACACCCGCGCGCATGCTCAAATGTACACAGTTTCTGATGAGGTGGAGAGCGGCGGGTCAGGAAAACAAGTGGAGGCCATGCAGAGGAGGACTGTAGCAATGAATGAAGGAAAGGAGAAGATGAAGAGATGGAGGAGGAGGGGTGAATGAACGAGCGACGCAGCAGAATGACAACTCTTCCTTGAAGCGATTCATCAACAGCGGGGGGACTGAATGGGTACCCCCCTCTGCTTTTCTAATTATTTGAGTGTAGATTAGACCAATGTGAATCCATTTCTATTCTAGCATCTCAAAGTCCCAACAGCCTTGCTCCACATACATACATACACATAAAAAAATGCATTTAATGGCTTTGTTAGAGTGCAAACTAACTTAAGGGGATACGAGCAAAAGTAGGGCTCTGCCAAATCCAACGCATTGCTTTTTCGACATCTATGCACGCAAAAACTCATGGGACGGAGCAGTCGAGTCTAAAGCAGGGTTTGATGAGGTCCCACTTGACTCGTCAGCTGCGTAGCTCTTACCACTCCCTGGACACCAGTGTCCAGCGATATTATTGCTGTATTTTATCTCAACACGACCTTTTTAAAGCACATCTTTGTGCTAGAATGGATGTTATTGCTTCCACGAGCGAGGGAAGTGCTAATAAATACCAAAGCTGTGTTGGAAGTGTCCCCTCGTTCAGTATAATTCACTATATAGTAAAACAGCCAGTTTATGGTGCTACTCAAAATCCTCCCTTTTACTGCTCATTCAGTTTCCACACACTACACTAAGAGTTGTAAACAGGGGACAGTAGAAGGCAATCGCATTAGCATGCTCAGTCAACACTAGCTTTGTTTATGCTAACATCCAAAGCTCTGGCTGCAATCTCCAAAATTTTCCCAACATTGCAACTCCAGTCAGTCTGAAGCAAGATCTTAGTAAATGACAAATATCCTGAAACTGTGTTATTTTGTTCCAACTCTAAAATAACCATGTAAAATATTTGTTCTAGATTACAAACATGAAACATTAGCTACATTTTTCACAGAGTGTTTATTTGAGATACAACACAAAGAAGTTCAATTGAGCTTTTTGAGAAATATTCATTTATGGAAAGATGTGCTGCAGCTCGTGCTTCTGTAACTTGATACAACAATAATGGCTAAAATGAAATGTTTGTTATAATTTAAAGTCAGTGTTGTGAAGAAAGAGTCTAAATGACAAAATCACACTGTCCATTCAGGAGCCATTTATTTATCAGACACATAAGAAATGTAAAAAATACTCCATTTGCTATTACCAAGGTTTAAAAAAAAAAAAAAAGAAGAAGTCAAGCAACATGTTTTGTCTTTTGATTTAACAAAGAGATTCCTTAGAGAGAGCTGGAGTGAAGGGCGTTTTACCGGCTTGTATGTAGCACAGAAATGCACTTGTGCACCTTCTCTACCTGTTGCTTTCAACTTTTAAAAGACAGACAAAAACTCAACCCTTCATAAATATTTCTGTTTGCACAAATGCTTCTGTCTTAATGTGTAAAATAAAAGCCAACAGTCTTATTGTTTTAAACCCACATTGCCATGGTTAGCAGCCAACCTGTTACAGAACCAGACAACCCAATTTAAGCAGTCAGTATCAGCGGAGTGTGGATGATTTTTAACACAAATTATACCAAATTTACCAGATATTCTGTCCTTTTACTAAAATGTATCAAACATAATTATATATATATTACAGTTGTTAAACTGTAACACAGTTTAACAACTATAACGTTAAACTATTCAAAAGTACTATGAATAGATGCTTTCCGAGTTACATTTGAAAATGTATCTTGTAACTAGCAGCACCGGTTCTGCAGAGTGGCAATATCTAGACAAATGTTATAAAACATTTTATTTTACATTTAAAAGTGCAGCTAATTTCATGAAACCATACTATTTAAAACCTTATACATCAAATAAACCACTTAAGAACTTAAAACCTAAAGATGACACAACACCTAACTTGTTTGAATCTTATATATGGTTAAAATAACAAGCATAATAAAATAAAGATGCACTATTTCCTGCAGAAGTGCATGTAAATGCTACAGTTAAGGCACACAAAAAAAACACATTTTACCGAAGTTACACCAAATTATAATGTGTCCTACAAGAAAGAAGTTCACGAGTAAGCTCTTTTGTAATAAACAGTAAAGTCCCCACAAACTTGAGCTTTGCAAAGGCTTATTTAGGTCACAACTTCAGGATTTTAAATGCTTTCTGGGACTCTGACAACTCCCCATAAACAGAATCTGTGACCGTTTCCTCCCAATGTGGTCATCATCTATAAACGAGAGGGTTGGGGATTTCTGGCAGTACCACTGCTGGAATTAATGCTGTTTGCAGTCACAGTGGTGTGAAGCTGCTCGGAAGAAAAATGCCCTGCAACTAGCACCGGTTCTGCAGCGTGGCAATATGTAGACAACCTATCAGGAGAGTTAACTTCAACAGAAAGGATGACTACATCAGAAAGACAGCCTAGATTTTATTTCATAAGCCGTTTCTACAGCAGCACATAATCTTTGGAGATTTAAAGCGTAAGCCTACTTTTAGAAAGGAAATTGATTCTCTTTGTGAATATTTCCCACTTTCAAAGGATTCGTGTGATGCATGTTGTAAGATTTCATTGTATTTGACATGCTTTCATGTGATCTTCCAGCAGGTCGTGGATCATCAAGCAAGGGAGCAACGTCTTGCTTTGGATCTGGTAATGAGAAGAAGAAGATACAGAAGGCGACGCCAGATCCCAAAGTTGTTTATTTGAGCGGCTTCCATGATGCCAGCTTCACTCTTCACTGGGCTTTCTTAGTGTTTTCTTGAAAATGAATGGCATTGGAGTCTTATCATATTACAAATCCAATGAGTTTCGACTTGGACGATATTCTACATGTCCAGGGATGCAGTTGATTGGTCACCTCATTAGTAAATACTGTCCATCTGTTCAGAACTTAATGTCAGTATAAATGCAGATGTTCTGTGAAAACCTTGGAGGTTTGTTAGAGAACATTGGCGAACAAACAGCGACATGAGGACAAAGAAGCAGAGCGGACATGTTAGGAAGAAAGTGTTAGAAACGTCTAAAGCAGGGGTCTCAAACTCCAGTCCTCGAGGGCCACTGTCCTGCAGTTTTTAAATGTGCCACAGGTACAAAACACTGGAATGAAATGGCTTAATTACCTCCTCCTTGTGTAGATAAGATCTCCAGAACCTTGCTAATGACCTAATCATTCTATTCAGGTGTGGTGCAGCAGAGGCACATCTGAAAGTTGCAGGACACCGGCCCTTGAGGACTGGTGTTTGAGACCCCTGGTCTAAAGCAAGTTAGATTGTAAAACAAATCCAAAGCTTTGTGCACCTCGGAGACCGTTCAATCCATATCCCGAAATTAAGATTTGCTTTCCACCTACACTAACAGGCTGTATAAGGAGAATATTAATTAAAGCAGCCAAGAGACCCAAGGCAAGAGCTGCAGAAATCCAAAGTTAAGGTGGGAGAATCTGTTGACAGAACAAGTGAAAAACTGGACTTTATGAAATAGTGGTGAGACGAAATCTACAGCTTAAAGAAAACCTTGAGAAGTCTTATTTGCAGTTTGCCAAAAGCCATGTAAGCGCTGTGGTCAGAAAAGGCCTAAACTCATATTTTCAGTGTGTGAAAATGGTTGTGTATGGAAGAAACGCTGCAAATGAATCTATCCTATAACAAATATGGCTGCATCATGCATGACACTCAGACTTTCATTTCACTTCTGAATTATGCACTTCTTTGTGTTGGTCTGAGATAAAATCCCAATGAAAACATTTAAAGCAGGTACTTGAAACACGGCAAAATGTAAAAATGCTCAAAAAATATTAATATATTTGGCAGCACTGCAGTTTGGTTCATTTCCAATGAGTTTTGCTTCGGTTCAGTCCAACCACCTGAATCTTTTGTCTGCTATTTTCCGAATAAGTTTGGATTTTTGCTGCTCCCGTTCAGATTAAATGCTGCCATCTCTCCATCGTTAATGGTCAGAACTCTCATTTGCACATTTCTTTGTGAAGACAGGTTGCTGCTGGGCTCCCATACACCCATTTGTGCTAAAAGCAAAGAAATTGCTCTCTGCAGCTACAAGTAAACACGTTTGAAATCTTCATCTGTCGCAAACGTATTCGTCCTCCCCTAAGGTTGGAGCTCTTCAGCTTATAAGCAAATAAAATTATGGTGTGCCCATAAATTTTTCATGCCAGTCCCTGGTTGAAAGTGATCAAGAAGCCCTTAGATGTGCTGAATATCATGTCTGCAGCTCTCCTCTCTGCACTTTCACCAAGCGCTGTAGAGGATTAACCGCAGGACGCTGCTGTTGGAATCCCTGCCTAAATTTGAAAGCAGCAAATCAGCCTAACTCTTATTGTCATTCCTATTGGAAATCCCAAAGCAGCCAGCCCTTCTTGTTAAGTGTACAGAAGGCTGACAGAATCACTCTTGTAACACTGATTCTTGTCAAGAGAGAAAATGGGAGTGTGCTGGCTTCTACACCTGTGCTCTTCTCCTCTTCCCTTTCCTCCATCTCTCCCTCCACTACACCAGCTGTCTCCTCCACGCATGCTGTCTGCGCTAAATCCATTTTCCCCATCATCGCTCCAATTTACATTTGTACTTCTGTTTTATGCTACTTTTTTTGGACCCTTTTTCTCCATTGCGAGCCCGAGGAAAAAATTAATAATGATGGCTACACTTTTCTCCTGCTTTTGTTCGCTTTTCTCCCACAGGACACCAACTCTCTTGCCTTGCAAGCTGCACTAAACACTCCTATTCACACACACCAGAGAGCAAAAGCTAGAACTCTCTGTCCACTCCTAACAGGAACACAAGAAGTCCATTATCTCCGGCCCAGAGGAGCTCCATCACATGCAGGAGAACTTTGGGCCGGATGCTGCGACACTTTTCCATCACATCAAAAGAAATTACACTTAAATTCAAATGCAAATTTTCCCCAAGCACTACTCATCCAATTATTTTTAATGCATCGCTCAAGTAGGTTTTTTTCAGACTGCGCAGATAAATCCTTTTGTAGAGGATAATTCATGTTTTATTCTGCCGTTCTGAAGATAACCCCTTAAAAGATTCACAAAATGAGACGTAAAAAGAGTCACCGCAGGCTGTCGGTGCAGGCCCAGACATCCAACAAGGAAGCCTTGAAGTTTGTTTAAGTGGGTAAAGGAGGAGACGTCTCCGAAACAAGCTACTAGATGAGCCAGCGGAAAGCTTGCAATATGCAAGCTGTGTGGATAACGGCAGGGGAGAAAAGCATAAGTACAATACTGGTGGGTATTATGATGATGTGAAGTTGTGATGGATCAGTACATGCTGGCAAGCAGAGGGATTATATTTTCTCTATAAAACCTTCTGATTCTGCCTTTGAAGAAACGTGACTGAGCCGAATTCAACACAAACTCATAATATTGTGAAGTAATTAAACAAATTAGGATTTTCACAAATAATCCAAGCTTTTATTTTTGTTTTACATTTTCACGGTGGCTCAAAGGTAGAAGAGAGACCGTTTTGGCTGCTGCTGCTCCGTGTTTGTGTGAAGTGAGCAGCGTAATCTGCCTTTGATTTGTCCGAGTCTGAGCATAGAGAGATGTCACACTCCCACTAAACATCTTCTAGTCCCAAGTTGGAAACCAGTGAGATTTGCTGTCTGTTGTGGTACCGACTAGAGCTGCACAATGTAAGGAAAACATGCGCTAAGATAACATACAATAAATAAAATGAATATCAAAAAGAGCATTTCTGCTTTGGGTTCATTGCACACAGAGACAGTAGGTAGTGAGTTTATTCGTCTAATGGGGGGAAAGTGATTAATCTCAAAAGCATGGCCTTATTAAAAATGTTTGGGTAAGCAACAACTTGGTTATACTCAGCGACTTTAATATTTTGAAACAACAAGGATCAACAAATATTTAGGGTGGATTTAACCACCTATGTTACTTATACAGTTAACAGCAGTTCAGTAAGTTCTCAGCAATATTGCGACTGAGTGCCGTTACGGCGCAGAAACGATGAACTTCTGAAGCATTCTGCAGCCTCGTTTCTAACGACTGTTAACACAAAAATATATTGTTGCCTCTAAATTATTTACTCAAACACTAAAAGAAGCATATTCAGAAATGTATGTTTTACAACATTATATGAAAGACTGACTAAAAATACAAAACATCAAAACTTTTTATTCATTTTCATTTGTACAGCTGCCATATTTTAATATCCAAGTCCTGTAAACTCCGGTTTCCCCATTTGGAATTCAAAATTGGCCGACATTTCTTTGAAAATCAGTAAAACTGGCTTCAAATTAAAAGAAAATGTACCGTTAGAAGATGAGATTTTACCTTCAAGAAATTATATTGTCATTTTCATTGTGACGAAGCACAGCCTGTTCTGTTTCCCTTAAAAAACAGTTCGTTATCAAATACTCCCATCAAATATTGGTTTGGTTATTTTCAGTAGAAGTACGAAAATTTTTACGGCTTTAAGAAAAAAAAAAGCTTTAAAAACAGACTTTTGATTCCTCTTTTACAAAAATATAACTTGGATTGGAAAAGGTTTAATGGATTTCATTTTATCTTACACTACCAAGAGTCACACGGCTTTGACAAAAGGTTTTTTCACCAATTTACTGCAAAAGTCTAAAAAGTTGTTCTACTTTGAACTGCCTTATATACCAACCTAACACAAGAAAAAAAATAAAATAAAAAATCAATTTCTATATCCATGTTCTTTCCCGCCAGCTATGTCGAAGGCTGTGCCTTAAGGCAGGGAAGAAAATAATCAAAAAAGTATGATACAAAGGCACCAAAATCACTTCCATGAATGCATTTCCTTTTTAGATGAATCCAGCTAAGGAGCCGAGTGTACTTCATATGATTTGTATATTTTTTAAATGTTACGTTGGGGAAAATGGCATAAACTGATTAAAAGTTTGTTCAGAAATGGTATTTGGGCTTAAAGTCTTTTCGTTTTGACAAAAAGAAACTGTAATAAGATGCCGTTTGTTATGTGACAGTAAAAAATTATTAAAAATATAATAATTTCGCCACCTCTACACTACAGCAAGTAATTCCTCCCCCCTGCCCCAAACACAGAAAGCATATTGTGGATGCCAAAACACAGCCTGCTTCTTGTGAAGTCTCGTCCAAGAGGACTGTACGCTTCAAATGAGCGAGAGTAATGAGGGAGACGGAGCGTAAGTAAAAATTCACTGCAGCCTCACAAATGCAGACGTGGTCGCAGCCTCGCTAGTCTTCCCACACCATTCCGGTCTGCGGTGATCTGATGTTGGGCCGGACTTCACGTAAAGCAGAGCTGGAAGTTATCGAACGGGGTTGTGTGTGGGTTTGGAGTGCCACCGTTTGTGCATGTGTGCGCTAATTAGTGTCAGGAAGGGGGCCAGTCGCAGGCTGGAGGGGGAGACTTGGCTCCTACAGACCTGAGCTCTGGCCGTTTCTCGCATGGCTTGACAGACACAGGCAGACGCACGTGCACAGGAAAAACCCCTCACCCAGTGGAGGAAAAACAGCCAAGCCCCTTTGCCCTTGAACTGTCTCCTCAGATGAGTCAGAAAATGGGAGAGATTGCACCGAATTGAAAGGAAATCTCTTTTCCGCCGAACTGAGGAGCCGCTCTGACCACATGGGAGATTCAATCCAGAACATTTAACTTTTTTTTATTTTTTTGGACGTACAGCTGAGCGGCCCCCACTTTCTTCTTGGACTGACGAAATAAGATGGAGGGAATCTAGGTTATAGCCTCACAAGAGTCCCCCTGAGAGAAACCCAGAATGGAGGGATGGAAGGAGAAATGGAGACTACTAAGCTGTGATTAAGGAAGAGCTGCTGCTATTTAAGAGTTAAGCTGGAGAGGAGAAGGAGATTGCATGGGCAGTGGAGGAGGAGAAGAACGCTGGAGGGGGGGTAAGAGCATCCTCTCCGAGCAGAGAGATCAGCAAACATGCAGGCGGAGGCTGAAAGACAACCTGAGAATGAGAGAAGTGGGAGAGAGCGTACGCTGAGCAAGAAGATGAAAGATGCAACAAAGAGAGCCAAGTGGAGCCAAGGAGATGACGAGGGAGAGATAAAAGGGAAAGAAAGAGGAGAAGAGGGTACGTTTGCATATGACTAAGCAACACGATAAAAAATGAGAGGAGAGGCAAGGAGAAGAGAGGACATCCATCCCTCTCTTTGCCTTGTGTACGCAGGGCACGGCTGAGGGCAGAGGACTCGAGTAAAGCAGAGTCACAGAGTGGAGTGGATTCATGTTTTTGTGTGTCATGCAGCTGTGGGGTAAAAAAAAACAAAACACAAGGAGCGGGGGACCTGCCATGTAGCAGGTGCTGACCATTTCACGCCTGTCGGCCCCTCTTAGCCCTGTTTGTCTACAAAGGTCCACATTAGTCTCTGCAGGTCTGAATCACACCCCCATCTGAAGTCATCTCTCTCCACCATAGGTTCCTCTTCCCACAATCATACTTCACTCCGACATTTGCTGCTCGCCTTAGTCACCTCTTAACTGCTGGCAGATTTAGCTCGCATCTTATCCTCCTCTTCCTCTGGAAATGAGTGACACTGGAGCAGGACGGAGGGGAGGAGGAAGGACCCGACTGGATGGACGGATGATCGATTTGTGGGAAGTTCAACATGCGACCAAAAATGATAATGGAGAGAGTAAGAGGTCGAAAAAAATGAGAACACAAAAAAAGAAAAATAATTGCGGGATGAAAGAGAGCAGAAGAGGAACGAATGGTGGAGTTGAGAAGAAAAGTGGGGAAGAGCTGAAGCAGCAAAGGGTGACTGATCCGCTCTGAGAGGCTTGAAGAGTGACAGAAACACACACTACGCTGAGCCACAGCGGAGGCCAATGGCTGTGCACATTGGACGCAGTGGCACAAGATTCCCACAGGAGTTTTAAATGCTGTCAGCATCGCTCCCGCTCCCTCCGTCCCTCATGTCTTTACCCTCTCAGACTAAGGAGTGCATGCTGGCACTGATTTATCTTAGCACACACTCCCTGGCCTTGTAGTCTGAAATCAAGTCTCCATCTTCCTCCACCTGCTCATGGGATCTTCCAGTCTTCCTCACTTGTAAAACACAGCAGGAGATGAAAAAATCCTTTGTGCTAAAAAGGCCAGTTACACTACTACTGCATGTAGCAGTAGAAAGTGGCCCCCAGGGATTTACTGACGCATACTGTGGCACCATGAAAAGCCAAGAGACCTCGAAGATCGGGAAGTAGAGAGAGGGATAATCAGAATGAACAAGCAAAATATGAAGTGGGTGAAAAAAGCTCAAAATTAGAGCATGAAGAGCCTGGGTGGCTTTTAAGATGTAGCCAGCAGAAAACATGTACTTTCTCCTCCATTATAGACACAGTTTACTCCTATGTCAGCAGAAAATAACTTCATATTAAGTGCAATCATGCCACAGAAGAGTGGAAGGAGATGCATATTGTATGAGGTGAAATGCAGGGATGAACTCTGCTGAAAGGTCCTGCTGAACTCTTGAAGAACAGAGCGGGGGGTGGAGGGGGCAGGGACTGCGTGGCCTCTTTTCCAGTCTTACTGACACCATTTTAGACATTTTTACTTCAAAGCACAGAAACACCATCAGAGGCTCTTCCTCGCATGAATGCATGTCTGCATAGATGGATGATTTTCACAAATAAGAGTGCCCACACAAAAACATGTGCAACTCAACGGGTATTACCAGATCTTGCAATATTTAACGGACTGATATCACTTGGCAAAGTGAAGTCTGTTTTTCAAAACATATTCCAGCATTCGATTTTATTCCCAGTAAAACTTTAATATCTCCTCAATTTCTCACAAGCTACACTTAACTGTGGGATTTGAATCGGAAAAGATAATTTCTGATTTTAAATGGTAGCAATGTTGACATTTATGTCAAATTTTAAAGGATGAGTTAACAATGACTAAAGCAGTGCAAGGCTCAATATTGCAGCTAGACGTTGTGTTTACTTCAACAGTTTAGCTTTTCTCCAAGTCATTCACTTCTTGACCGTCTATTTTTCATTGAAATTTAATAGGAGTGCATCGATAAATTAGCCAGACAATAAATTTGCCCCAATTTCCTTAATTTTGGGAGATCAGTGATCAACTGATACATGTGAAATCCATCTTCTCAATCGATCTTATCTCCCTCAGCAATGGTCTAAATATCAACCACTGTCCTCTTTGATGGGTTGAGAAAAAGGTTCGACTGTCAGACTGGACCACCAGTTAATGTCTGCAGGTTCCCAGTTAACGATCGCTACCCCACTGTTGCCAACTGCTCTGGTTCTGGGCGGCTTTTGCCCGACTCTTGCCTGATCCACCTGCTTTGGCCTGAGCTATGCCAGATGTCATGAGGCTGCCTGCTTGTTTTTTGCTTATTTTGCTCAACAAAAATCTCAATTATTTTTTGAAATTCATATCTAAATGTGTTTTGCTACAGCTGAACCATCTGGGTCACAACACCAGAAACACAACATCTGTTTTAGTTCTTGCCACATAAAGCAAGAGAAACATGATAAAAAGTGCTCCTCCGTGTCACAGTTTTTAAAAACTTCTGGATATTAAATTCAAACAAATACGCAAAAATGTCTTCTTTTACAAACTATGTTTTTTTTCTATCAAAACATCTTAAAATTAAGTTAAAATTCTTCATTTCGAAGAGGAATACGAGACTCTTCATCTGGTGAACTTATATCACCAGATGAATGAAGGTTTACTTGTTGTACCCATTTAGTAGTTTTATGACTCAAACATTGAAGTAAGAATGGAAGTACCTCTTGAGTTGGCTAATATAAATTACTGATCAGGCTAGCTGACAACATTTGCCTACAGACGCATTAAAGAATAATAGCCTTCCAGTGCTGAGCAATGATTTATCTTGAAGCATTTTGACTACTTGGTAGCAAAATTAACAATGAGAGTGAAAGAAGAGACACAAATGATTTGTTAGAACTGTGAGAATATGGCTAATCATTATTTAGCCATCAGTTAGCATCCACTCCTCTTTGGCAATAAGAGCTGCTTCAGTTTTTTTAATGAGTCTGGAGAGGGATTGGACAAAAAGATTTAAAATGTTAACCAAACCATTTATAAGAAGCAACCAATTGCATTTTATCATCTTTTTGTCTCCAGTTGCAAACAGCTCTAGAAGTACAACCTACCCATCATCAGAAGGACTACTTCTGCACTCCAAGCACTTCAATTGTATTTCTAAAGGCTAAAAATAGTGGCATTAAATCATATTGAGACACAACCAGAGAATTTGTTAATGTTTTCACTGAATAGAGAAAAAACTGTTCACACTGCAAACCTAAAAATCTTAGAACATTTTTATCACTTGCAAACAAAGAGGAGTTAGAAACATTACCAAAGATCAACTACTATTTTCAGTGATAATTGCAATAATTGATATTGATCAAAATCAATTTCAAAATAGAATATTTTTTTGATAAGCTTAAATTTAAGGATATTCCATTTCGCTCAAAAGGATTTTTTTTGCCAAGAGAATCGTCTCAGGATAAGAAAAGAAGAACTACAACTTTTTTAAAAGTCAAATGTGAACTAGAATAGGATTTAAACACAAAATAGTTTTTTATAAAACCTTTAATAGGTTTGTGAAAAAACTTCAGTTTTCTCAAAAATACCACTAGTCTTGTTGTGTTTTTGTGAACCTAAAATCCTGCATCGACTTGTGAGATGGACGCGTCATTAACACCGGTAGCAGGTTTCAAATGAGCTTCTAAAATCTACATCTATTCAAATCAAATACACCACTGACAGTTGTTGTAGTCTAAAGTGTAATTACTGCTCATTTCCTTTGCTTTGGGTCCTCCATTTACATTATTGCATGTAAGTACTTCTGAGGAGTCATAAAGTGTAAGAATGGCTTCCGGGTAAAGAGAGGCCTCGGTTGGAAAAAAAACAAACAAACAACAGATCAGAAAAAAATGGAGGCCAAAGAAAAAAAAATATGCAAAATTGCCTCTAGATGCACAAAAAACAGGGGACCTTGAACACTATTGCAGAATAAAAACTTGGAATAAAAAGTACTGACAACATGCAAAGAGATGTGGAAAAAGTGTCATGCACTCCTAACAGAAAGCAGAAAAAGAGAGGCACGATGTTGAAGGAAAGAATCCAAAAGGATGAACACACTGACTGAGCATTTACATCCCCTCACACACACACACACCAAGGACAGAGCAGCTGGACCCACTAACCTTACACTAAACACCCAAGATCAACCTCAGCACAGAGACAATGTGTGTGTGGGTGTCTGCAGTGTTTATGTGGCATGTGAGGAAAACAAGGTGCATCCCTGGGGAAGCAATAAGAGCATAAAACATGGGGAAACGTGTGGCTTGTGTGATGAAAGAGCAGTTGGTTCCAGCTCATCAGTTTTCAGGATATAAATATTTTCATACACAAGCCTGAGGTAAGTTTACGTAATGAATGAACAGCCAGCAGTGCATTTTGCCTTTACTCTGCTGGAATTCTCAAAGCTTCATTGATGCGTTAAATATGTACAATTCATCAGCATGTATGGACGTTTGCAACTCGTGCAAATTACACCAAGCACTGCTTTTAATCTATTTAGAGCAGCAGATGAGTGGATTTGTGATGCCAATTCATTACGTAGCAGGGAAGTGCATGAAAAGGACACTTCAATTAATCATTTCCAGTGACGAATGCACACATGTGTAGCTCACATTTTAAAGCACACTATAAAGATTTATGCACTGATTGTGTGAGTTAAACTAAAGTGCAGCTTGCTTAAGTCAGGATGCAGCTCACCTCTGACGTTGATCGCGATCTGCTCCCTGGTGCTCCCGATGCTGTTCGTAACCTCGCACACGAAGGTGGTGTTGACAGAATTGTCCACTTTCAACACCTTGAGCTCATTTCCTGTGATCTGCACGGTATCTGGCATCTCTCCATTCATTCTGTGGGGAAACGAGCAAATCAACGTAGGAAAGAAAGGGAAGGAGAGGCAGAAATTAAAATTTATATACGAGCAGAATGTGCTGCATTGTCCAGTCTCAATAAATTCCACTAATCTTGATTGGCAGAGCAAAACCAGTCAGTGTCCAGCTCTCCTAAAAATTAAATCCACTATTAAATATGGGGAAGAAGAAATCACATTTAGAATTATAAAAATTATAGTTTTCCCCAGCTCCAATAATTGTTGATGACTGGAGATGAACCAGCCAGAATTTTGTAAATCTTTCACCAACCAGTGTAAACTCGGCTCAGTTTCTTTAAATGACTACAATGTATAAAACAGAAAAGAAACCAATCTTAAATGCTGTCGTTCTTTACACATAGCATTAGCAGGAGTGGCGTAAAAACACGTGTGTAATCACTTTCTGAAATTCATTCAGCCTTCCTGTTATCTGCTTTAAGTTTCACTCTCTCTCACTCCTTTGCAGCATGAAAGAACCAACCACACACGTCTTTTAAACAGCCACTTATATCTCTGTGCTTCTCTAGCTTCATTTTTATACGCCTTACTGATACCAAAATAGCAAACATAAAACCTTCTTTACCCAGTATCATTATCTGACCAGAGTCTGTGTGGTTATCACAAGCTGGCAGGCCTTATAAAATGTTTCACTGATCAGAAAAAGACCAGATTTTAAAGCTCAAGGCTGAGAAGAATTTGATTCAGGTCAACAGTTGAATTGCTGATCCATTTCTATGTGAAAGAATTCAATGTCTAACTTTTATAATAAGACAGTTATTAAAAATAAGAAAAATGTAAATATCCAAGCTTAAAATGTCCAGATTTATTTTCTCTATTATTTTAGTAGTTCCTGCAGCTTTACAAATGGCCAATAATTAAGGAAAACAAGAGTCGTTGTGCTGCGTTTGTGGACGAATTCAATCTTGCCACAAATACTATTATAAAAAATAACTCAGTCATTTCACTGTTTTTCAGTCAATAATAAAAACTATGATTACAGTTCTAAAATACTTGCAGACTGAAGAGTAAACTACAAGTGGAGGAAAGAAAGCCTTTAAACGGCAGAAAGACAAAACGATAGAGCCTCCATAATGACCCAATACTCACAGTTTCCAGTCCACTTTGAGAGGAATGGGGTTTGCATCAGCCTTGCAGAGGAGCCCCACGTTCGTACGGCCCACGTACCAATTGTTGTCATATCCCTCAATTTCGACCACAGGGGGGTCTGGCGCAGGACGAGTGAATGACAGGAGGGAAATTGGGGAAGGAAGAGAAATAAGTTTAATTATTCACTGTGAGGTTTGAAATGTTCAAAGCCTATCACATTAGTGTGAGCGCCAGGGGAAATCATGAGAGCAGGGTCCCTCTCTGTGTGGGTGTGTGTGTGTGTGTGTGTGGGGGGGGGTGTGTGTGTGTGAGGGGGAGAGGTCTTACGCTGAATGGCTAGCTTCAGTGGGAGGCTCTCGTCTTTGAGCTGGGTCCTGTGTGTCACCAGACAGGTGAGGTCCTTCGCGTTGTCCACGGCCGTCGGCACCAGGCGGTATTCGCTCGTCACCGTCACCGTGTTGTCGGCGCCCATCTCAGATTTTTCTGTCCAGTTGCCTTTGACTGTGGTCAACCACCGGATCTTTGCTGCCGGGCGGCCATCTTTGGACTCGCAGCGGGCCACCACGACCGGCTGAGTACCGGCATTCACCGTTACGGTGGTGACGGAGTTCATGGGCTTGGCTGGTGGAAGCGTCGAGGAAACGATGCACAGGGAGGAGGAAAAAAGAAAGAGGATTAATGGATGTACTGACAGATAAACAGAAAATAAGATAGCTGAGGGAAATGATAATGTGAGCAATTATCTTTTACTGATAAACAATTTAAGTCAGTCTGGCTGACAAAAGCAAACATCCTCTGCCCTCCCAACCCCAATCAAACCCTCTCTGTCCAGTTAATCTTTTTTCTCCCTCCTGAGATTTCATTGACAAACAATTACAGGCAAGCCTGCTAAACTCGCAGAACCTGCCTCATTTCTTCATCTACTTCCTCTCTATACCCCATCACCCAACGCTGATTAGCCACGTCCCCGACTGGCCCGCTGCATTTTCATACACCGTTTCTAAATGACGACATGATGTCAGTCATTTCTCCCTCCACGCTGCCTCCCTTCTCATTTGCCCTCTCTGATAGCTTTGCGGGATCAGAGGAGAGCAGGAAGACAGGAACTGACAGCAGGCATGACAAGCAGCCAGATCAATACGCCGCCTGAGGGAAAGCACAGAGGATCGGCGAGTTGGAGAGGTGAGGGGCCGCCGAGCCGCTGGGTGCTGAGCCTCGCCTGTTTTACATTAAGAAGAATAAAACTAGTCGTCTGATGCCTCTTGTAACAGCAATAAGGCTCTGATGTTAAGTCCCTTTAAAATATGTGTTTGAATTAAAGAGCAGCACAAGATGCCTTGCATTTGTCCCCTAGGTAAGTATGTTCTAACTATAACCAGATGGGTGACCACATTGCACAAAAAAATATTTAAAAAAATTAAAAATGCTTCACTTTCCTTTGGCTCAGATTCAGCGAGTCTGGAAAACTGAAAATGACTGAACACTTTTGGCAAGAAAAGTAAAATAAACTGAGGACAGCTGGCCAACTTCTTTTAGATTATACCCTCACTAATCAATGTGTTGGTGTGTGAAAGTTGTAAAAACTCAAACTAAAAACCTGTGAAGCAGCACAGATCATCTTTGACTGTGCTTTTTCTGTGCAGATATTGTTCTGCACAGAACAATATCTTCATTTATTGACTATTAAATAAAAATAAAACAAATGAGATTCAGGCAACAGATTTATCAGCTCAAATTTAAGTAGAATGAAGTTTATGCTTTTCTTCCTTGAGTTTTTAACTTTACAAATAAATGTTATCGGAATAGTATGTGTATACATCACGTTAAATTACATCTTTAACATAAAAAAAATAAGACTAAATTTGTTCTATCGCTGCATTACAATGGATTTTTACCAACTGAGACTTTCAGCACAGGAATGGGCCAATATCTGTATCAAGGTAAACCAAAGTCTTATAAATATTCATCACAATGCTCCTAAAATTTACGTTTTTTTATAAAATACCAAAAAAATGCTGGAGTGACTCTGGTCCATACTGCAATGGATATTAAAACAGTCGTTCTCCATTTAATTTTAAGCTCTATTTAACTTGTAATATTAGATGTATTAGGCAATATAATCCTCTATGGGCCCAAATGGTTCTTTTTATCTACGTTCTTCTGAATAGTCAACATTTTTGCCCACAAAATAAAATATGCTCTTAATCCTAATGGTCCAAAAAATCAAGGGTTTGATTCAAAGTTACAATCTCTCTTTTCATATTGCAACTCTTAAACTCTGAAAGTTGAAGAGTTGCACAAACTCAGCCCAAATATGATAAGCTTTAATTTAAACATTGATTTAGTCAGTTGGTAGATCAATGTATTTGTTAAGGGGATTACCAAAAAAATACATTAAAATCAGAAACCTCTGGATGTTTTACACTCAGTAAAAACTTCTCAGACTATCAACGACATCAAAAGTGAGATTTAGAGTTCAATTTGGATAATAAAAACTGTTGTCATTTCATTTATTTACTGCAAACATGTGAATAACTTTTTCCAATTAACCCAATTTGTTGCTGCTGCACATTTTCAGATGCAGCTGCGATCTAACAGTTCAGCCGCAGTGAGGCGTTGATCATCACCTTGTACAGCATAGCTGGATTAAAGCTGACACCATGAAAGCATAGAAACAGTGTTGCGGTTTCAAGCTTTTGGTTTTACTTTGAAACGTGTCAACTTTATTTCACCGTAGAGTTTCAAAGAGAAAACAGCACCAGACAGGAAAAACAGCAGAGGTAAACATCAGACAATTTCCCAACTCTGTGTTGACATAGTTGCCTGATAAACTGGGAGCAGGCCCTGTTCATATGCTGCAAATACCAGCTCATTTAACTACTCTAGGCTAAGAACTAGACTTTAGGTTTCTTCTGTTAACATGAAGTTACAGCTTAAAATAAAATATGTTCTTATTTTGTTTTAATATGTAATTCAAATTTACAGCGAGACACAAAGGTGCAAAAATTGGTTTCTTCCATTCCTGATTTTCGTTTGCAGGTTTTGTCACACTTCAGTGTTTCAGAGCATCAGTCAAAATCAACACAAATAAAAACAAAATTGAGTTTTTAAATGATGGAACAGTTCATTAATGAAGGAATAAAAAAGCTACATGGCCAACCACTGTTACAACTTACAAGTGTGACAAACATGCAAAAAAAAAGAAGAAGGGAAACACTAACTGTGAAAAGCATTATATATTAGACTGATCATTACCTATGAAAAATTTAGTTATTTAGTAGAATACTGACAAAATAATTTAAATTCGTATCCATCTGTCAACTAGATCAAATAACATTAGATCAGAATTTTGTGGTTTTTAACGTCTCTGCTGAGTTGCACAAAAAGAAATCTCCATACACCTACATCCAAGCTTTGTACGCATCACAACCCGCATCAACGAAAAGTGGCATGAAAGTGATCAGAAAGAGGTTCTGTTGAGGTCTAATGGAGGCCTGGGTTCCTCTTGACAATTCTCCATAGATCCTCTGTTGGGTTCAGGTCATGTAATCAAGCCTAGTCTCTGGTGGTCATTTATGCAGTTATTGGTAGTTTTGAAAGTCCTGCTGAAAAGCCACCAGAAGCAACCATGAGGTTGGTTAAAATGCAGCTGCTGTGACTCTGGACAGTGAACATCAGCAGATGATATTATTGTTCCTTTCTTCATCAGCAGAGGAGAATGATTATGAGTCTCTCCTCTCCAAGACCTTGATTTAGAACTGAAAATCAAAATGTAACTTTATTCAAACATATTTTTAACAAACTAAACAGCAATTCAGTAGTTTTTCCTTTTAGCCCAGGTACGGCCCTTTAGATGTCCTCTCTAAAGAACGGCCTTACAGAAGGACTAACAATCACTGTGTTTGTTGACTTGAAACTCTGAATTAGCTGCAGTCCAAATCTTACAAATCTCTTTCAGATTTGAACAGGCTTTGCTTCACTGTCCTCTCACAGCTTCAGTTATCCTTTGGAGTTGTGCAGCTGTTTCTAACACATTTTTTCCTTCCAATCAATTTTTCTATCGACAAGTTTAGAGTTGGCGATCTGAACAATGAGCTTCTTTAGCAAGGACCTCGTGAGACTTCCACTCCACAGTCTCTGTACAAACCATGACAACTTTCCTGTATTGTAACTGAACTTTGATGATGTTCAGTTTTATTGAGATTCCCCTAAAGAAACTCATAAATTGCTCATTTGTTAGTCACATTGGTCAACAAAGTGTCTACAGACTCAGACGTAAGTGGTTCTCAGATCTATTACATGATTAAGATGAATTTCTTGCTCATCAGAACCTTTACAAAAACATTCGTATTGAGTGTAATTTGATCCAAAAATAATTAAAATCAGCAGATTATGACTGTGACCTACCCAGCATGACCAGCTGAGTGATGCCCTGCTCGTTGCCGTCAGGATACGTTGCGTATTCGCAGACATACCGACCCTCGTCTGTCATCCTGACGTCACGGATCTCGATGGAAGGGCTGGACAGGTCTGGCGGACTGGGTTTGAAGGAGACTCTGCCCTTCATCTGGGATTCAGGGTAGTTGGGCCCAAAGTTAGGGTGGAACACAGCTATGTTGAGCCTCTGTCCATCCTTCGGCTCGTATATCCAAGTGACCTGCAACGGAGCACATTTTTGGTCAGCATAAATCAGCGGAGAAGAACTGCAAACCTCATTTATCACAGCATCGATAAGAAACACTGGAGAGTCTTTGAAGGCGTCCAGATTTAAATGTAAACTACACGGAGCAACATGTGCAGAATTACAATCAGGTGAGTGCAGCAGGTATGAATATGGATGGGAATATTTCCAGGAGCAAAACTATCAGCTGTTCTCTGGGAAGCTGCTAAAGTTGTGCACTTCCACTTCATTTAAATGCAGCTAAGAAGTGGCTTCCATTACCATATTCAATCCCCTGAAGCAAAATGAAGCTTAGTGTTGTTTATTTAGAGTAATAAAACATTAAGCTCAAATGTGATAAAAACCTATTGGCTGCCTTAGAATGATTTCTGCAAGCAATCGTTTGTTAGATTAAGGTTTAATTTGGCTAATTAAAAACAAAAACGGCACATGAAGCAGAACTGAAGATCCTTTGAGTTCAGTGAATTGTTCTTCTCCACCTGCACAAAACTTCAAAGTTTTGTCAAAATGTAACTGAATCATTTATTATAGCAGTCAAACTGCTACACAGTTTCTGCAAGTTCCAGGAGATTAAGTTCAAGACTTTAAAGCTGCAGCAGATAACTTAGAAAAATATGTTGTTTTTTTTACACATTTGTTAAAATTATTGGTATATTGTGATAGTGTAGTATTAGACAGATAATCTAAAAAGAACAAATAAAAGAAAAAAAAAAACAATCTCCTCTGCCTTCTCCCTGTGCAGAAATACACCACCAGTCAGAAACAACCAGTCAGACATAAGGCCGGTCTTAGTGCTGTCAATGATGTTCATGTAGGTGATGCCCACGCCCTCCCCCTTAAAAAAACCACCAATCTTGAGCTTGTACATGCTGTGCAGGGAACAGAGTGAGCAGCACATACACAAGAGTGACTGACAGCACGAAGACCCTCCTCCTGGCTCTGATTGGTTGTTTGACTTGGTGGTGTTTTTTATGCATATGGCAGATTGTTTCAAAGATCTGTCTAGTACAGTTGGTGACAGTTTTAACAAATATGTAAAAACATTTCTATTAAATGTTGCCTACTGCAGCATTCATCACAACATTTACTTATTTAAATCCTACAACTTAAAAACAAACTCAATTTAAACACAAGGCACTTCTTAAGTAAAATTTACCAAAATTTGATTTAAAGGCCTCATCACCACTATAAGCTTCTTAATATTTTGTGTATTTCTGACCAAACAATAAGATTTTGACAGTAGCTAAAGACTCAGTGAATTGGTTTTGAAAAACAATAAACAAATATGATAGGAAAAGGGAAGAAGACAAAAACCAAACAGGAGGAAGATCTCAGCTGTTTCTACAGCAGCATAATGAGTTTCTGCTAAAAACTAAGCAATGAGGTGAACTACAGCCAAGATACCCCATTAATTATTTTTTTTGGAGACACACCATGGTCAATTATGGTTTGAGCAAGTATGTTCTCTGGACACGATTGGTTGAACGAGAGTAAGAACCACAAAACAGTGAAGAAGCGCCCACACCTGGTGACCCAGACTGGGAATTTGTGTCAATTGTTGCCATTTTGGTTGCTATGCAAAACAAAATGAGCGTTTGGCAGCTGTTTGAGAGAAATACGTTTTCTTTGGTGTCGGTATGTTTGAACACTTCATTATTAGATTTTCATTGATCAATTTCACCGGCGCTTACTAATTTAAACAACACAGCTTCCCAGAGCAGGAGTGGCATTTACAGCTACTTACAGCTGAGCGTGATTATTGTCTATTGTTTATCATAATAGGACTGAATGAAGTGGTTGTAAACAAAAGTACCGGATATCAACCATTGGCCAGCACTGCCATTTTTTCTGCTTTTGCAGAGTAATTCGTTCCTTTGTCCCTTACTATTTTTATGTTGTGAGGTTAACATAACAGATTATGCAAGTGTGTTAATAGCATGTTTGCGTGCTCAACGTGGGTCAGACTGATGCTGCATCAGTAGATTTATATGACAGCATTCTTTAACGATGCCGAAAAACTTGGGTGCATGATATTTTGTCTCATCTCCAACTAAAAACTAGTAAGCAAGCTTAACATGTGCAACATTAGTGTTATCATCCCGCAACATCGTTTTCCATATCTGGTAATGGTGAGCGTGTTCTTTTCCTGCTTTTTTTAAATATACTTATCTCTTTCTAAACTCAACATTGTGGATTTGTGATCATTTTATCTGCTCCTCTTCATTTATATTCACTTTGCATGTGATGTGTATCCCTAGACTGCAGCATCAGAGGAAACCTCACTCAGCATCAAGGGGTTTAATCTACAAAAACTCAATGATTGCTGCTGGTGCCTCTCTCAAAAATAAGATACACAAACAAATGATAAATGGATTCAATTTCTATAGCACTTTTCCAGGCATTTTGACACCTCAAAGAGCTATTAAATGTATAAAACACAGTTATACACCCAGCTCAGTGGGCAACTTGGGGTTGAATGCCTACTTTGACATTTGACAGGAGGAAGCTGGAATCAAACCTACAACCTTCCGATTACAAGACAACTACTCTACCCACTGAGCCACAGCTGCCATGTATAAACGTAATATGATACTTAATGAAATTCAAAACCTCAACATATTTAAGACTTCTTAAAACCCCTAAATGGAAAATAAATAAATCAATAGATTTTAAGACCCTGCAGAAACCTGTTTTATTTCCAAGCAATTTCACCAAATTACTGAGCCACAAGGCAGCAGCAATATGCTATAATGTGTGGGTGAAGAAAGCCAAAAGTGTACAGCAGATATGAGCACATCAGTGAACACAGATAATCAAATACAGATTGAGGGGAAAAAGAAAAAAAAAAAAGATAATTTTATTTTGGAAATGGGAATCTGACCATTGTTAGCTGAGTCCCCGTCGGGTCTGGGAAGGCGCAGCGTAGGTTGACCGTCTGGCCGGGATAAGAAGCTAGTTCTGGTTCCACCTTCACCCGCTGACCCGATGTCCCTGCATGAAACAAAGAAGAGAGAGAAAAACATTAGCCACAGTCATTTCCTACACCAGGGAAGGAAACGGAGAAAGGGAGCACAGGAATCATGTCGGTAATAAGCCTGATGATAAATGGGGACTGTGTGGATCTGTCTGGTACAACAGAGGACAATATTAGTGAACCCAGGCAAGTAGGCCAAGAGGCTGGTATGTCTACATGACCGCTCATGTGGATGAAGCAGCTGAGAAAAAAAAAAAAAGAAGTGAGGGGCAAATGTGCAGCGGGAAAAAAAAAGACGAAAACCAGTCTTCTTTTGAACATAGGTCATAAATCATCAGGATGGGATATGCCTCTCTATAGCCTGCCATTTGCTGTGCCGACACATTCCTGTGTAACAGCAGAGTCAAAATAAATATGCTTTTCTCAGTGTGAGAAATACAGAGCGGGAGAGTTTTACTCCTCTTTCTGTGTGTGCGCCTGTTTGTGTGTGCAGGTCTCTGTGAAAATGTAATTACTTGTGTGAATAAGCCCACATTAGTTTATGTCAGCAAGATGGCACCAGTTTTAAGAAAGAATGGATTACCTGCAGTTACACAACTTCAAAATGTCTGCAGCCGGTGCTGTGGAGCGATTGCGTGTTTGCCAACAAGCTACAGATATGCAGCACAATTAGCTGCAAGACCAGCTCCACCAGTTTGGGCCGTGTCAGAGCTGCTGCACTGAAACTAATGTGAAACGCACAGCTGAGTCGAAGCTGAACACGCATGAAACGTAGAGTCGACTAGATAAGGGCAGCGTTGTCTCTCATTTGACAAGCAATGAACAGAACATCTCCCAATCTCAGGAGAGATATGAAATATCAATACAGAGGAGGAGAAGAGGGCAGAAGGAATGAAAGACTGAGTGGGAAAGTGGAGGAAAACAAGACTTTCCTAGAATAACATCAGCTCTCACAGCGCCAGCCCAATTTGCAACCACAAAACAACCCCCTTGTAGCCACAGAGAAACCTCTGGACAGCGCTAACCAGCCCATGGGAGCAGCGCTGATCCTTTTTGGAGTGAAACATGGAACGTTTTCCCCGTCTCCGGACACACAAAAACCGTGCACGTCAACAACACCCTGCATATTTGTGAGGAACCTCCAAAATAGATTTTGCAATGCAAATTTTCTGATTTATCTACCTGTACTGGTCTAAAAATACTCAGGTCAACTTGTGTGACTGGAGCAGCAAGAACACAACGAATTAGAAAATGAGAAAACTGGATTAAAATGAAATCTTTTATTACACTGTGGTTTGGGTGTATTGACAAAGTCTGCTAGATTTATCCAGTGTGGTTTTCTAATTGTCCTTTCATTCAGCATACGGTTTGCTAATTAAAGGTTTCATAGAGCGGTTTGGACTTTCCAGCCCACTCAGTATGCTAATGCTAGTGAGATTAAGCTAATGGCGTGTTAAAGATATTGTCTAAAGCTAATGGAATGCTAAAGGTTAGCAGGCTAACACTGTTGCATTTAGCAAGTGGGTTTTTAGCCGTTAGCATGGAAACTGAATGGTGCTTCTCTGTTTGGTTCTGGGGATGCAAAGTGGACCAGAACCAGAACAGTGTGGAAGGTTGATACAATGACAGCAGGTCTTTACTGTATGATGGTGCTAAGTCGTTCAGTGATTTATAAACTAACCGTACTTTAAAGATGAAGACAGCGTAAGGTTTTAAGAACTGGGGTGATGTGCTCCATCTTCTTGGTTTTAGTGAGAATGCGAGCAGCAGCGTTCCGGATCAGCTGAAGATTCATCAGACAAACCTGTGAAGAAACTGTCACAGTAATCTATGTGACTAAAGATAAACATATGGATGAGTTTCTATTTGATGTTTATAGGTCTTTTTACATATATTGCTGCTTTAATTTTGGTTAATTTTAGCACATTGGCTAAACATCTTTATATCTTTCTGATGTATTACTTGATTCCTGCAGGTTTACCATCTATAAATGTTTTTAGATGCTCAAATTTTTGTGTTTACATAAATATCTTTTTAAAGTACTTCTGCTATACATCAGGTTGTCTCTTTTGATGGTAATACTTCCCTAACTCCTAATTTTGCTACTTTTATGAATGCAAACTGAAGTGCACATATATTCCTACATCACGTGTTTCTATATTTAAAGCATATGTTTACAAAACAGAGAAAATATTTTAACATTTAAGCTTTTACAAGGAATATAATTGCACAGTTAAGGAGCCTTTAAAATATATATATATATTTTTTTTTAAACTGTTGCTACCCCTAGACCTGTGCAAAAAAAACAAACAGCAACTGTGCAACAGTAAACATATTCCAAGTTCAGGCATGTTTTTCCTGTTGTGCAAATACCAGTGTGTGCAATCAAGATGCACAAACAAAGCAAGGTGGGGTCAAGATGGAGGCAGGTTCACATCAGTCATTCAGTTGCAATGAGAGGAGACACAACACAGATCAGCTCCCATCAGAACGGAGAGGAGAGACAGGCTGGCCTCAGACTCCTGCAGCCTCCGGAGAAATGAATATTACACAGCCTCAACCTTCATAACAGAGCCCCTCCTCCCACACAATCTAAAAAATAAAAATAAAAACCCTGAAAACTTAAAGTGTCACTAAAGGGGGAGACACAGGAAGAGAAGTTCAAGCATGAATATGAATATAAAACGCTTAGGAAAATGTTGGAGCAAGGACGCGTTTCAGAAGGCTAATTGAGAGTATAAACATTTGGAAAGAAGTGGCCACACTACAACAGAAGGCAGGGACTGGCAAAAAACTAAAGAGAACTGGAGAGCAAGAGACAGTTCAAGGGTAAAGCAGAGGAGGAGAAGAAAAAAGGAGAGCAAGAGGAGAGACAGGAAGATTGGGAGGGGAAGAGAGCAAAGACCAGAAGCAGAGTGTCATTGCTGCTCTACTTTACAAAATCTCTGCTGGCTGCAGGTAAAATAAACGCCAACATGTAAAACCTGAAGCATCCCATCCAAAAACTGCACTCTTCAACCTTCTCAAGTAGTTGGATGTCAGTAACCTAAGTACTGTCACCTATCATTATGTCTTTAACACCCACATGATGTGCGTGCACACAGACTTTTTATGCTAATGGCGCTGTGACAGCCCTGCCATATTAACATAGTCCTCTCACTCTGATCTCCAGCCTGGTCACGCTGACATTTCCATATTTCCCACCGTTCATCTGCGGAGAGTAAAATGAATCTGAGAGGGGCGTGTGCTGGAAGGATGGCGGGATAAAATGATGAGACGAAGGGGAGACAGCCTGGGAATGCGCAAGTGAAGGAGGACGGATGCAAGGAAAGTGAGGATGAGAGGGTGTGAACAGAACGTTGGCGCCAGGAATAGAGGATGTAAAGAGGGAGCGAAGAGAGAATGTGTTGAAGGAAGGAGGAGGCGTTGTGAGCGGTAAACAAGGTTAATAGGAGACAGTTGAGGGACAAAGACGTCTGGCAGAGAGGAACAGAAAGAAGTGAAAAGGGCGACTAAAAATGGAGAGGTGATGGTTGATGAGGGTGGGAGAGAATCAGAGCGCGGAAATTGATTCAGGGTGGACTCCACAAGCGAACTGAGACACATTTCCACTGTGTGATCACAACCGTTTTCCTGAGTCCCATCACAATTTTACCCAGGCCACTTCTTGTGTGCGCTTAGACTGTGAGGTACAAAACCAGGTTGTTATGGGGATTGAATGAGGGTCACTCCTTTTGAGCGACCACTCTGTTTGGGATTACAGTCTGGCCTACAATCACAACCTGTATTTATTTCATAATAGTTACACTCTAGAACAATTTTAAAGCCTAAAGATGTTTTAAATATTCAGTTCACTAAAGTATGTGCAACAGGTCCCAATAGGGAATTAACTGTGGAAACTTACTGATTGTTTAAATTTGTCTCAGAAAATGCATCTTCACAACTTTCTAACATAACATCTCAATAAAATAGTTTGCAAGTGTATTTCTGAATGCAGGGATGCAATCTAATTCATTAGATTTTATTTTTAATTGAAATTCATTATAAATAACTGGTTTTAAATCAGTTTGCAAACAAAGATGTAATTTACTTTATTTTGTACAATTAAGTTATTGTAAAGGATAGCCTATCTAAAACATTAAACTAGGGAATGATGAGAATATCCAACAAGTTAGCAATGTTAAAGCTAAACTGTAAAGGTCCTTTCATCTAGAGCCATTTAATGGGGTAGATTTCTGCCCTGGTTCTTTGACTTGGATCCTGAAAAAGTTTCCTGATTTCTGTCACAGCAACTACACTTTATAACTTATGTATAGTCTCTCCAAACCTTATGAAAGCTGGATAGACCTGACTGTCACCTGATTTGGTCCTTGTTCTTGCTGTGGAACAGATGAAACAATGGCTCCATAAAGCCAACCTGGCTTCTGGAAAAGGTCCCTCCAGTGGAAACGCAGTGCTTATGGGAAATCACAGAGCATATAAAGGAACAGAGTGAAACTGTGAAAAAGCTATAAGAGGCAAGAGTGAGAAAAAGGGGGAGGGAGAAATCCCACAAATCCTAATTTGCTCTGCAGCCCATTTGTGGCTTTTAAAACCAAACATGCGCTTATCAGTGTGTGTCCGCCTGCCTCGCTGCCTGGGAGACCGTCTCAGACGCCTAATGGCATTCACGTCCTCTGCCTGATCGCCGCTATGCTGGAGAAAAGCAGCAACGTCAGGGGGACAGGGAGTGCAGGCCATCAACTAAAATATCTAACAGCCTTCAGAGCTCAGTGACTCTGCCATTTCATCAAGCTACCGGCTTTGCACTGCCAGGTGGGCTACAATGAAGCGTTCCCCTCCCGCTCTTCATGTTCTTGAAGATTGCTTCCTACCGGCCCATTGTGCGAGAGTGCGAGCGTGTCTAAGACGGAGCGCCGCAGAAAGAATGTGGGTGTGTTTTTCCTTTGGCCTCTCCGGCACACAGCTGTCTCTGTAAGCATTCTGCACTTTTCATTATTCTCGCAGGTCTGTGTGAATTTCTCCATTTCCATTATTTTCCTATTCCACAGCGCTCACCCTCTGCTCTGCTGCAGAATGTTTTTGTACAAGCAGTATAGAGAGCAGCTTAAGCAGGATCATTTATTCTCAAAGTTTCCAAATAATGACTTGTAGCTTCTTGCAAACTTGTGAATAAACAGGATATTACTTATTTACTGTATAGTTAAAGAGTAAGCAGCAAACTGTGGACTCGATGCATCCTTGAACATGGAAGAAAAAGAAGCGCTGAGGAGAAGTGGCAAAGGCTGAGCCATTGGATCATTTTGCTTATCTATTGTTCAAGAGTCTGGGTTATATTTCAACTAAACAGCCTCTGTTTCTGCAGCCGCCTTGAATACATGTGGTTTCTGAACAGGAGCTCTGCCAAACAGCTTTGAGAAGCTCCCGATGAGCAATTTTGTGCTTTTAAAGAAACTGGCACCAAGACTCTGATTACGATCCAAGATTATTACAGAGGTTGTCTTTTTGTGTTGAGAAGCTTAAATTGTTTTGAAATGGTCTGAAATTCAGCATGAGTGCTTAAGGAGACATTCATATTATATTTAAGATCTTAATTAGATTAGGATGGGGATCATTTTACATTCAGTCCCTCAGCACAAATTACTTTCAACAGTTGAAACTTTTAGCCAAGAAGAATATCATTTGTTTGAGAACGAACTACAAAGATTCAGTCTTTTATTACTTCGCAGCAAGGTCGGTGTTTCTCAGTAAGTTAGAAGCTCAGACAGTAACGCAGCTGCTCGCCCTCCAACAGGAACAAATTGGTCTGTCTTCTTTGGCTTCTCACTCATTCCAGGATGGATTTTAAAACATTTTCAAAAGGTTTTACGCTGTCTTACTCATCCTCCCACAGAGGAATGTCCTGCTAAACCTGGTGCTTTTAGGTAATCTTTGGGATATCCAAAGAAGAAAGATTTTCCTTGTCTGCTCCTGGCTGTGCAAAGAATGGACCATTTATCTTTTACTTCCTTAGATTTGCAAAATCCTTTAAACATACAATGTTTTAATACGACCTGGCCAATAAAGCCTTATTCCCATTTCATTCATCGGACAGATTTCCCCTTTTCTACTTATACTTTTCCAGGCTAAACTTTATGGAGATGTCAGCTTCAAACAACAAAACAAAGGTTCAGCATGAATTATAGCAGCGGTTTTTGTAGTTTCAGACTTTAAAAATGGAACATGTAAAAAATACAAACTGTCAGAACAGGATTTACATGATTAGCAGAAATTAGGATGAGTGGATGATAGACGAAATGACAAAAGGATGAATAGATGAACAGAAG
Organism: Brachyrhaphis roseni; assembly: GCA_903066815.1. Lineage (NCBI taxonomy): Eukaryota > Metazoa > Chordata > Actinopteri > Cyprinodontiformes > Poeciliidae > Brachyrhaphis > Brachyrhaphis roseni. The sequence goes on from CAEFZY010078842.1 coordinate 115,706, forward strand.
AATGGAGTATTAAAAACATAGCAACAAGTGTGTAAGATCTGTATCCTGGTACCACAAGAAAGACAGTTTATTTCCCATCAGATGGTGCCACATTTGTAAAGAAATGAATTTGGTTGAGCAGTGGAATCCAGTATGTGAGTTGTACCCATGGAAATATTCCCAAACGCTCTGAGCCAATGACAAACAGCTCCTTTTGTTACAGACTTATTGACATTTATTGAATTAGCCAGTGTGGTTATATTTGCCACCACGGCACAAACGGCACACCCAACCTGAACCCACAACGTAACCAGAGGCCATTTAATAAGAGCAGAGACATGGGTTTCCCACTTGTTACCAATTCTTCTCAAAAAGCACAGTGGAAAGCCCTTCCGCTAATATTTACACCAAAACAGTTATATAAGTTATAAATACTTGTTTAACTTGATTAAAAAGCAAAACAATTCAGAGACAAAGTTTCTGACTCAAAGCTAAAAGTCAGATATGAAGAGTTTTAATGTTGCAGTTCTGTACGTCAACATTTCTGCCCTTTTTTTCCTCATCTGTTCCTCCTTTACTTGCCGACGTACAACATTGCAGTTTGTGTGACTGTAATTTGGGGAGCCGGCCATTCATCCAACAAAGCTATGAAAAGTCAAAACTGTCAAAAACACTGGCCACTGAAGCTGGTATAAGTGTGCTTTTTGACACTTTAGATAACGATGCCTCCCACCCAATGCGGCTGCCTGCGTGACTGACTTCTGTGTGATGTTTGCGTTGTTATTAACCAAAGCAGATACTGCAACGTAATGCGTGTGTCATGTTGAAACTGCTGCTGGTCTGCAGATATCAGCAGAAGCCTTGAAATGCATCAGCCTGAACACAGCCGCTCTGTCTGTCTGCCCACCACTCCCATCAGACATCACCACTTCCTGACTTTCACACACACACAAATCGACAATGAATGAACTCGCATTCCCAGCCCGTGCGTACTCACACACACATTTAGATGCGGATAGTTTGATATGCAGAGAGCAGCTTCTGGATGAAGCTTAGATTTGACAGTGGGAGGCAGTTTGACAAGCCAAGAATAAAACCAGGAAATGAAGACTTGAGATGTGTCTCGTATTCTCATTGACCTTTCCAAAGGGCCTTTTCTAATCAATAACACATGGGAAGGCTACTTTTAGAAGTCGCATTATGGACTTCTCCGATGACATCCTATATTAATGCATTCATGCAATATGCTTTTTCTCTACAGAGCAGCAGAGTCAAAAGCCCTTTGTTTGATAAAAGAGGCACACTTCAAAGACTTCAAGGCTACCACAGGAGATGGACACTAATATCACCACAGACACCCAACTGGTGAAGAAAAGCAATAGAGAAAAATTAGTATAAATAAAAGGTTTATGGTTACAGAGCGGTTGCACACAAAAGACAGGTGGAATAAAATCTTTGTGATGCAACAGGAGCTGGGGAGGGGAAAAAAACAAGTAAAACAAAAAGAAAAAAGTACGACATTTCACTTTGTTCACAGTGATGAAATATCTGATAACAGACTGAGTGCAAGTGTGAAGAGAGAGTGAAGAGGAGAGGAATTGGGCAGAAATAAGGAAAGGAAGCAGAAATGCATGAAATGTGACAGAAGGGGAGTGAAGGAGAAAGAGGGGATCAGGGGGAGGGACACTGGGAGACATGAACAGGCTTCAAAGTGCCAAGGAGAAATGAACAGCTGGAGGAGAGATCTGCACCAGGAGGTATGAGTGCATGAGCTTAACGAGGGTGTGTGCGTGTCTGCACATATTCACATGCATCTGCACACTGCTGCATGCTCTTCGTTTAGCTGTTTATAACAAACATGCCCGAGGACTTGGGCGAACATCATTTGCAAAAATAAGCATTTGCCATTTCAATTAAGTGTATCAACATCAGGAGAGAGAGACCCACTGGGGATATTTACAAAACTCTGAACAAGGGTCTGATTTCTTCCTTTCCAAATTATGAAAAACTTCAACTTCACAAACACCCGACATCCTACTCTACACTTCATACCACACCGGATGACAACATATTTTCCGTTCGGCCCATCTTTGACCCACTTTCAAAGTAAAAACACAAATATTGACATTTGAGGAAGAATCTGCAAAGCAAGAGTCAAAGCAACCATTTAGATTTGCTAAGATAGAAGAGCTTCCTTCTAGTTGGTAAATAAATGTACCTGCAGTGATCAAATTGGAATATATGCAACTTTGAAACTGAGGGTGAATTGATTAATTTGACTGTTTCTAAATGTAAACTGAACTAAAGCTGCACATATATTTCCTAATTTCAGTGTGTAATATTCATATTGCTGAGGACTATTTGGAGCACTAATAGACAGCCAATACATTCCAAGTGTTATGAACTTATATATTAACGCTAATATAGCATCCAACCAGGTGGACAGAGTCTCATGGCAGCAGATGTTCACAACGGACACAAATGATGTCCAAAATGTAAAGGTCACAAAGTCATTGAAGCACAAAAGAAAACTGAACGCTACCAGATATCATTTCAATATTTACCAATATTATCAACATTAGATTTTGTAGATTGTACAAGATATTAGTTGTGAATCTGCAATTTATAATTAAACTAAATTGATTATGGAGAGATGGCTGGACAAAGAAACCGATGACAGAATGATGGCTGCATAGATGAATTGACAGAAACGGGTGGATAAAAGAGGAACAACAAAAATATTGATGGTGTATTGCTGGCTTGATGAGAGGATTAAAAAATGAACTGATAGAGGAAAGAATTGATGAGCTGATGGATGAATGAATGGAACAATGGAGAGACAAACCAAATGAAAGGATGAATGCATGGATAAATTTATAGATGTAATTTAGACAATGAGAAGATGAATAAAATCTAGAAATATTAATGTTTCCCATCCTTATCCAGACCTGAAAAATATATTAAAATCAAGTTTCATACTTTCACAATAGGAATCCTAATTATATCTATAATTATTATTGTAATTATTATTGCAATAATAATAATTATATCTTTATTATTATTGTAATAAAATCGGGAACATTCTCAAAGCCTGAGGGAGTGAAAGAATAAAAAAATGAGACCTTCAAAACATTCAGCTGTGTGGGTCTTGACAAGACATTAAAAAAAAAAAAAAAAAAGACTACAAGCTCATCCAAACAGCTTCCTCTGTGGACTTCCCACTTACATCCACCACTCATCGTCCGTAACAAATAAAATACTTCACACCAGACCAGCTGCTGGTCAAACTGGCCCAAAACAGAAATCCTAAGGCTGGAATTAAAAACCAGGAATAATCAGGAGAGGCTCATCCAGCACAGACACCAGCAGGACGATGAATCCACAAGCCAGCAGCATTCACAAGGCCTTAAATGATTTAGCACAGGCCAGGCCAGGAGGAACACAAATAAAACACCTGAGGGATTAAAGTGACTTGTGGTCACGCAGAGACAAAACACGTTTCCACACCAACAACTGCTGGGAAAGCAAAACCACATCTAGAACGGCGCTCAGAGGAAACGCACGCATGGTGGAGAGGTTCTCCTCTCCACCAGGAGTGAATAATTTATTCGAGAGTAGGAACGAAAGCAGAGGTCTCCCCCTCCACCTCCCCTCACCTCTTCATTATTAATAAACACCAACATCCACACTGTACCTTACTCAGAAAGGAGGGGAGCGCTGAATGAGAGAGAGAGTTAGAGAGAGAGGCGGGGAGGGAGAGGTGGTCAAGGAGACTTTCTGTCTGTGGTATATTAAAGCATGAAGCCACGCGGCTTTCATGACCGTCATGTGATTCTTTCAAGCGTCAAGTCCTGCTTGTAACAAGTCGTCCAGTGTGGACAGAAAGGACACAACCCTCCTGTGACAAACAAATAACGTCTGCTTCTGTGCTGTCCTGCCATCGCCACGGCGACAGCGACAGCCCAGTGAACAACTGACTGAATAACTTACTGGCTGACAGACACCCGGCTCCCCTGCGGGTCCTGGTTCTGCTTTGTCTGTTTTCGGGCCCAGCACATCATTCTACCTCCACGGATCCTGCCTCCCCCCTCCGTCAGCGCTGTCCTCCTCTGTCCTGTCTTTTCATTTTGGAATAAATCCTTCTCATCCCTCTGGCTCATTCAGCTCTTCTCTGAATATATACATTGTTGTTGTTTTTTTTTTTCTTCTTTTACTCCACTAGTTCTTTTCCTGCCTGATTTCTTCGGCCTGGCTCTGTTTGCTATCACTCCTCATGGTAATTGGAGTGGGCAGGTTATTTTAGCACTGCATGTAATATTGAGTTTGGAGCCGGGTGGTCATAGTGGCGGCTCTGCAGTCAGAATGCATGTGTGAAAATGTAAATCCAAAGATTTGAAAATGACTTTCCCATAAGTCTACAGTCAGTGTCATTGAAATATCTCGATCTGTTCCCCATTTTGCATTCTGAAGCCTTCTACCTTCTTATAAATCAAAAAGACCCATCACACGGCTTTCCCCTCAATCGTCTTTCGAGTGCATCCTTTTGTGCGTTTGGTAACTCATCCAGAGTCTGAAAGCATCTCGCTTCGAAAATAGCCGTGAATTAACGGATCAGGAGATGCTACAAGTGCCAGGTACTTCCACAAAAATCCCAAGATGACAGCGCCCGCGTGTGTATCTCCTTCCTCATCTTTTCAGCGTGCATACACCCTTTCTGCAGCATGTCAGTCAGCCACAAACATAATGTGATTATGCGTCCTATTTTCGCCTTCCTAACAACACTTCCCCTACCAAGGTGTCAAAGAGGATATTTTCAGGCGGGGTGTGATCATTTGCTCACTCCGAATTAAAAAATAACCAAGCCGTCTGTTGAGGCGAGAGGAATTCCTCTTCGGCTTAATCCTCAAACCCAAACACAGCTGTGTTTTCCAGGTTTCTCTCTGCCCATGTTCACCTTTATTTCACCTTGGGTCTATGCGGCCGCTTTGCCTCCAACTGAGGCAGGCGTCGGTCAACATCACCGACAAGTCCCAGCTCATTTGCAGCAGAGAGGGCGAGACGCCAGACTAATTTATGTCACACATTAAAGGATTAAAAAAGCCGAGCTGTTATGGAGGGAGGCTGCTGTTCGCAGAGTCAGTCTGTCAGGAGGATCACGCAGCATGTTACCAAATGAATGGCAGCCATATGGGAGGCAGAAGGTCAGGCAGCCACCACAAGCAAACAAACAAGGAGGAGTGTGGCAATATTGTGATTAACCGATGACTCTGGCCATCGTACGACAGAAACAACCAGCTGGAGTGCAGTGAGCTACTCTAGGAGAGTTTTAACTCAAAACAAAAAGATCCAACGGTAGAAATGGGCTGGTCACAGGTTTCAAGGTATTACAAGGTGTTTTAAATCCACTTAAATGCCTAAAGTCCTTTCAACAAGTCAAAACAGATTCTAGAGTTTCACTAACTGTAACTCCTTATTCTCAGCGTCGAGCCCTGACCTGGTTCTGTGCGCTCATCATGTTTTACTCATAATAAAAATAAAGCAGGCTGATTGGCAGTGCCACCTATGACTCATTAAAAGGTAATTTTGTTTTCAAAATAAGAAAGAGCGAAAACTCTGAAACAGAACTGAATTGGCCCGACTAAATCAGTTTGTTCCAGTGTTGCTCTAAAAAATATCAGCAGAACAAGAGAGGGTGGAAATCATGTTTGTTTGAAATCAGCTGCTGAAGTCAGAGTCTAAAATCAAACTTTTAAATCAATTTGCCGTTGACCATAACTTTAAACTGTAGCTCATCGCAGGTGTCAGAGCAGGATTTAATCCTTTATTTTCTAAATATAGGTTTGATCAAATCAGGAAAAGGTGCCTACATTAAAACAGAGAAGAATCATTCAGGTTCTCCTCCTCTTCATGCATGTATAATTGTTGCTTTTCTGTTTGAGAAGAAAGCAGTTGAGTCACTTAATACATTAGAAATGAGCCAAAAACTTGACAGGAAGTTGCTCAATTTAGAGCACAGCAACATCAAAACCATCCAGAGTGTGTTACTGAGAGAAAAAGGTCCAAACATTTCCATGAAATGTTGAGACAAGTGTGTTATTTATTCAGGTTGAGAAAGATTAATTAGCAGATAACAGGAAGGCTGTTTTCCGCAACGCAACATTTCTTATCTAGATAAGAAATGTTGGAAAAATCTTGTAAATCTCACATTTAAAGTGAGGATCCACATTCTGCAAGGAGACTTGGCGATGCTAGTCCTGCAATTTGCACTAATGCTTATTCAAGAGTCTAAAGATGGATTAAAATATCAGTTCTAAGTCATTTAGTCTGTGCTTCAGAAATAGATTTGTTTTACATTGAGACTTTTCTTTCGCACTGAGTGTGACATCACTTCCTATCACTGTGAATTTCTGCACATAGCAAAAGGGCCAGAAGAGATATTTCAGTAACCAAGAATTTGTTTTCCTGTTCAAATTCTACATAAACTAGAGATTGGCTACAAAATCTCTCATACATGCAGTGACACAGTGGAAACTTTCCGTATTCGCAGATTTTTGTTTGAAACGCTTAAATATTTTGGTGCAATGCTTCTTGACACGCTACTGGATGTCGTTTGCAGCGCAATCCAGAAGCACCATTTGTTTACCTTGATGCTGATTGGCTCGACCACTAAGAGTGGAAATAAGGAAGGCTGTTTATGTTTCCACTGTGAGTTTTAATGCATATTAACGGTATATTGGGTGTGTGAACTATTGTAAGTGCAACTTTTATCTACTATGGTTTCTAACCCTGAAAATAACAGGGATGAAACTATGATTGTTTTACTCAAGGTTGTGGTTCAGTGTGAATCTCATAGTTTTTAAATAAGCATGGGTTGGAATAACCAACCTCAGTGTTATTAGGATTCATCGTGATTGTGACTCATCTCAGCAGAGCTCTGCAGTTAATTGCTCAAACAGTAAAAAGGATGAATATCTAATTAGTCCACCTGCATTTTCAAAGCACAATGAGAACACACAACTCCCTCTGAATTACAAAAAAAACAAACGAAACCACAATGAGGCAGGAAGATAGCAACAATTAGTAAACATCAGGCATGCAGGATGCTGAAGAACAGAACAAAAGGACATGAGTGAGTGACAAAAAGATAACCAAAGCAATTAAAAGTTAAAAAAGGAGGCATTCTTTGTATATTAGCGCAGCTGCATTGTATGCACCAAAGTTATCTTTCCACTGGTCTGCAGCGAGCCGAGGGGGTTGGCAGGGAATGGCCTTTTGTCTTGAAGTCAGAAAAATAGGTAGGTTGGATGAAACCAACACGCTCCACCTATCGGTGCTGGCATAAAGGAGGGAGGAGGAGGCGTTCCTGACGGAGGGAGGGAAACAAACCGAGGCGGAAAGGAAAAAAGAGGTTTCAGGCTTTATTAACACCACAAAGAAACATGAACTTGTGCTCAGGGTTGCTTCCCCGCTCTGCCTCCATCTCCTCCCTTTGTACGTAATGTTTAGATCAACTTTGATTACTCTCTGATGAGCAGTCACTATGACAACTTGCCTCTGGAACATTGTGTATTGTTTTGAAGCTGATAGACGGCTGAATGAACAACTGATAGACAAAAATGCAGCTCAAGGAGACGGATCAAACAAGACGGGAGCATAACCTGATATTTTCCCTGAAGCCACTATGTTAAACACAATTATACTGAAGAAAGTAAAGACATGTGGCAGGATGGATGAATGGGGACTTTTAAGGTGAAGTAATACAGAGGGAGGCTGTGTGGAAACATAAAAAAAAGATTCATTTATCCTAGGAAACTGTACAATTATTTAAATCTACAAAAAAGATGAAATGGGAGTAAAAATTAAAAGAAAAAATATCCACGCAGTGACGCAGCGCTCACATAATTAGCTTGCCGCAGAGGAATCTAATAAATGAATAAAGTTCAGAACAATACCGTTCAGTCTGTTTCTGTCATGGCGTGATAAGCTATTAAACCTGCAGATAAAAAGGGACAAGGTCAAAAAGCCTTCATAAATTATTTCTAATAGTGGGAAAAGAATAACTGCACAAACTGGCAGAGCTTCTTCCATTAAAGCTCCTTTCATCCCTCTATAAGTGATTGTTTAACTGGAATTAATTTTGGCCCAATTAGATCCCATTCACTGCAGTGACGTGTTCTCGTTAGACACACTGTAGACGTAGCAGGTTAACGTTCTGCCTGGTTAATTACATGAGCTTCTGCGACCAGCAGAATGTGGAAAAGTCAGAGACAAACTACAACCATAATGTGGCAGCGCAGAAACAATCTGAAATCACTTTAATGTCATTTACAGACGGTGTTGTTTGACTGCAGCTCTGCGCTGGTCAATATATCCTGCAGCCAGGCAGCCAGGCTTACGCATAGATTTTCTTCCTTTAGCCTCGCCGATCAATAAATAGGAAATAAACCAGCAAGGATTGTGGAATGAGGTGATGATTTAGTTGATCAACAGTTACTGAGGCACTTTTTGTTTTCTCTTTGACATTTTCCTCCTTGGAAACTCGGAGTAAAATCTTCACAAATGAAGGAGTCTCACAGGTAACATATTTTCAAACATTTCCAGCGTGAAAGTAAAATAAATCTTCAATCCAAACGCAATAAAAACCTAATTTTCCCATGATATAGAGTGACTCTAAGCCTTTCAGTGAACCATACAGAACGACAATGCTTCCAGAGTGTTACGAGACACAGCATTAGCTGAAAATTACAGTTTAGACCATAAAAACGAAAATGGGATTAACTGAAGTAGATTAAGCACAAAAACCTTTGCCGACTGGCAGGGGAAAAAAAGAAAGAAAAAGAAAACAAGTTACATTTACCGGTCAATCTGTCCTTATTGAAAGACACAACACCATCATTCTTACTAAACTTAGAGGAAAAATATCAATTTCATGAAGTTTATAGTAAAACAGAAAGAAATAGTGAGACCTAATTGCTTAAATGTGAAAATCATCCTTACTACTGCAAACATTACAACATACATTGGTAAAATTAGGAAATGTACATTCACAAAATATATTAGCAGCTTTCGTTTTATTTATTTTATGGCAAAGAATGTTACAACTTTATTATGCTCTTTACAGACCAACTAATGGGTTAATACTAGATGGTTAGTTAATTTGTTTTTCATTTAGCCTGCAGTCTAGCAGACATGTTTGTGGTTTGCTAACTGTAGCTTTATCGCTGGTGTTACCTTGTTAGAAGAGGGTGGTGCTCCTTCGGTTTTCATGCCTTCACTGTGAGTTTATCGTGCCGTTGTATAACAATCGTTTATGCATATTTTTCATATTTTCACCATTTGATTTGATTCCAGACGTACTTTAAGGAACTGAGGAAGTAGTTTTTTCCACAAACATCTTTGAGAAAGGTCACTGACTCTGCATGGCAATAGTTAACGGACGGAATATAAATCATCTGAAATTAAACAACTGACTTTTGTTGTTGATGTTTTAGTTAAACAGCCACCAGTGTTTTGCAGTGACATATGAGAGGGGCAACAGCACATTACTTTATGGTCCATGCATACAGGGAAAAACCGTGAAAACTACAATTTATAGATCAGTCAAATCTAGACTGTTATATCCTTTACAGATTACAGTTTCTTTAAAAGAAAAATTGAAGTTCTGTTTTCTGAACCAAATAGAAAAATATCTACCAGTGTGCTTACATTAGACCCTCGCAGGCACAGACGGTATGATGGAAAATGTTAGCGGTTCTGAAACTGCATCTTTTTAAAAATCTTAAAAACAAATTTTCTGAATGTCCAGCTGCATGTTTAGAAAACTGCATCATTTATCCAAAGTGTCTGCAGCTCTACCCGTTCATGTGCTTTTGTGTGAAATAAATCTGTTATGCGAATCTGAACCTTTTTATAAATAAAAAGTCTGACGCAGCAGGACTGATTTTTGTCAAAGCAGAATCTCAGCCATCAACTCTACTTGATTCTCTGAAGGGTTTGAATATACCTTTTCAATATATTTCAGCTCAGAAGCTGAAATTTTCAGGTTTGAAGGAGGGCAAGTTTTAAAATTGTAGGTTTCTCACCAACACTAATCTTGCAAAGAAAACTGAAAGTTGTAGTTTGAAAGTGCTGATGGTTTAAATCACATTATTATTATTTCCAGACATATACAATCTCCTTCAGAGCAATTCTTTATACAGTTAAAATGCAGAAAATATGTTTTATTATACAGCAGGAAGCCTGGTCAGAATGAGCCTTTTTGGACCAAGATAATGTGAACAAACAAGGAATTTGACTTTAGATTACAGAGATTGAGTATGAATGTACAAGCTTTAGATTAAATAAAAATAAAATAGGTGTGTGTATGTATTATTCTCTTCAAACATTTTCAGATCCAAATTCAACACAGCATAGATAGGTTCCACCACATGCTCCTAGTTTAGTTTTCCACTGCTTGCATTTACTCTGCAAATAATGATATTTTTCTTCCAAGGACAGACAGCCCCAGCATGCCAGAAATACTTTTGTCAAACTTTTAGAGCCACATAATAAAGAAGGTTAAAATTTAGCCTGAAACAGCTTCGCAGACACACTGGGGCCAGACGTGAAGTCCCTTGTGAAGGATCATAAAGAGAAGCATAACAAACAAACACTTGCAGGGACCGCCACTGGTGCTGGAGTGGTCTCCTGTCAGCTCGTTATTACACCAGGTTGAGGCTGCCTTTGTTTATGACCTGCCCCTTAAGGCGGAGTGACAGTCCGAGGATTGGGGAAGTGAGCGATAGATGTATGGAGGCACAAACAGAGAGATGGTCCTGCTATGCTCCAGCGTCTGGCTTCAAGGACAGATGAGCCCTTCAATATCACAGCCTCTGTGTAATTGGACCAGCGCTGTGTCACGCACCAAAGACTCTCTCCTTTTTGTGTTATATTAAACGCTGCATGGGCATCCCCCCCGCTGTGATTTGCTACGGAGACCAAACCCAAAAGGGGGAGACTTGAACAGATTTAATTACATTCATAATTCAACCATCTTTAGCTGTAATCACCCAGGGTTAAGGAAATTCACTTTCCAGCTAGCCGCCCACATCCTCGCAGACGTCTGGATTTTCAGGGGAATTTCACTCACAAGTCAAAACCTTGAAAACAAAAGTAAACACAGTTCATGGTATGCAGTGGTGAAATATTAACAGACTTGATCTCCCTTCATGAAGCGCAGTATAAATGTGTGTGTGTGCAGCTGTCTGATCCTGTGTCTCTGAGGCCGGCTGCTGCGTCTTCGAAAAAATAAAAATCTGCCGCTGCGTCTGTCTTTTAGTCTTCCTGTTGTTGCTGCACCTCACAGCCAAATCACAGCTCAGGCAGGCAGCCTTTTCGACAGAGAGGGGGAGACGAGCAGAGCAGATCAAACGCGAGCCAACTAATCACAGACGCCGGCTAATTAGCGCAGTCCTCAAAGGGGAACCGGGAATGAGTGATGATTCCCCAACTATGAAATTCCCACTGACGCTGTGCCGTATGCCACCGTGTGAAGAGAGAGACCAGAGAGGCTAAAGTGCAAAGAGAGACACCTCTGGCCTTGTAATCTTATCATCTGAAAGCACGGGGCAAAGTGGCGCTCAATATCCCTTATCAGCGTCTCGGTTGTGTGCCTGTAACACACACACACACATTTACAACAATATTTTATCTCACAGTCCTTAAATTAGACTGCATGTAACGTTTTCCCATTAAGGGATTTCTGGAGCGATTAAATCCCTGGAGCAGCGATATTCCAGCCGCCATGGCAGAGCACAGGTTGCCGTTCCCGCGTGTAAGCTCCGAGTGCTGATTAGCTGCCGGATCTGCCGCACTGATCCCAGATTTCCAGGAGATCAGAGCCAGCCAATTTACAGATGTGCCACATGCGCGCACGCCCTCAGATGTAACCAGACTGTCCAGAAGCAAATTCAGCCAGGCTGAAGTCATCACAGCATCTTCTCAAATGACAGGAGCTTTTTCTTCCTTTTACTCCCGGTGACATCAAACAAGAAAGCACCTGTCAGACGATGCTCTGTTCAGCAGCAGCTCTCAGACACAGACAGCTAATAAAGGTAATAAGGGCAGACTGCTGAGGGAATTTGGCTTTAATAAAATCCACTCCTTCAAACTTCATCTCTACAAGTTGGTTTTTTATCGCCATCATTAATATAAGCATCAAATCCAACTTGGAAATGAACTGGAGAGGCATAAAATATAGGACTTTGAGACCATTTTCTTCGGAGCCACTTGGACCTACTGCTGATGATTAAGAAAGAAAAGAACATAAAAGCACTGCTGTGATTGACTATATTTATTTAATAAGAATATCTCACGCCTCAGAGAGCGCCACCCTGTAAAACACAGGTTCTTCATTTTAAAAAACAGGTACATTGTTAGAGGTGACATTTTTAACTGTCTCCAGCATCTTGTATCAGTGATTAGCTGAGTTAGCAAGCTAGCGCTACGAAAACAGCCTTCATGTGTATTCCTATGAGAACGTGACTTTACGCCTCAACTGTCTTAAAATGGAACATGTCCAAAAAGCTGCTGACATTTTCATATTCAGTCTGACCCAAAACTTTCAAAAATACAAAAAAGAAAAAAAGAAAAAACAAGCAGTTCTGCAGTTCTTTCATTTAGCCTTACCGTTATCTACTTGAAGTCTCGCTTGTAGGCTAAATAAAATGCATACTCACTGCAGTTTCGTTTTACATTTATCTGCTTCCTCTGACTTCAAATCCTGCCTTATACTAACAATGGCCAACACAGAGACTTCTTCACTTAGCTACAGCATCTACACTAAAGAGTTACACTAAAGTGTGACCTTTTGAGCCTCATACGGTGAGTTTGCAGATCTTTCATTCAACCTAATATATAACATACATGGCATCAACAAACAATTACAACTGTTTGTACCAAAATGATAAAACATTATGAAAACAGAAAGTGCTACCAGACATTAAATCATCTGTCAAGACCAAGGATTTCACAATATGTGCTGAATTTAGGAGGATTTGTGCAGCCAGTGACCAATTCAAGAATAGTTTAAACAGGTAATTTTCTGTGAAATTTAAATACCAAAATTAAATCTTTACTTAATCCAACACTGACCTTGGATTTTAGGTTTATTGTAAGTAGAATCTAGCATCAAATACAAAGTTGAAGGTACCCATTCACTGAACTCTACTATATAAAACAAGGACTTTTAAATGAGCAGCCCGCATCACATCCTTGTCAATTAACAAAACTACTTTGTTCATTTCAATATTACAAGTGTGTGACATAGGTAAATTCAAAAAATAAAATCAAAATATATGTTTTTCAAGCAATAAAAGTCCACCCACAGAGCCATAAATAGTTTTAAAAAATTCTAGCTAACAAAACATAAATCCATTTTCCACCCACTCACTGTGTAATAGTTGTTTACTTCAGAAAATGTAGAAAGGTACTTCTTCCCTAATAGTCTAGTTGCCATTCAAGGTCGTTCATGCAGAAAAACTGGCCTACTCTAGTGACCGGCAAATTTCTCAATAAATCTCTAATCTTGACTCTCGCTCTGCTCTTCAACAGCGCTGTCACTATGGAGAACAAAGTCCCAATATTCAATATTTCTTTCATTTCACCAGGTTCACATGGGAACAATGATCTTCGCTTCATGCTTTTGCAAACCATCACCAAGGGCTGACATTTGCATCACACAACCACAGTGCGACAGCTGGCATTCATGTAGAATACAAACAGATTCCCTGTCTTATTGTCAGTGCAAAAAAATTTTTAAATAGCTAAACCCTTTAAACATCAACAGCTGCATGGAGGAAGCTCAAAAGTGGAATGAATTGATGGGGCCGGTCAGAGGAAAACAAAAAGGCATCTAAAATGAAATTAAACTCACCAATTTGCAGCTGTGTAGAACAGGAAAACGAGGGAGGGGTGCAAACTGTGTTTAGATAAATAAGAGCATGAGAGTCATCTGAGGGGAGCGCAGCAAAGCAAACCAACAGCTGCTGAGCATCACATCTGCTCCGAGTGGAGTCATCAGCAAACAGACAGACTGGAACCGACCCACTGAGGCAAGCTCCAGGGGAACGAGAGAGGGATGGACGGAGGAGAAAGACTGGAAGCAAATGATAGGAGGGCAGAGGGACGGGGAGGGGGGGGTAATACAATTAAAGAGATGGAGGACGAGATTCAGAGAAACAGTGCGGAAGAGCAGACAGCTCACAACAACCTGTTACTCCCCCCCAACGCTTACTCGAACGAAGGTGGAGGAATCATGCTGGGGGGAGGCAGCTTGTCGGATTGTTCGGCATGCAACAGGAAACTCAAATCACTTGCTGTCTTTTACCTTCTCACCCTTTCCCTGACATCCTTCCTCCTGCTCCCTTCCTCCCTCCTACCCATCTTTCCCTTCACCGAGACTGACAGAACAAGTGACGCCTGTGAGAGTAAAGATGAAAGGCCTGCGAGGGAGTTGGGGGGTATAGAGTGCTTTTTTTTTTTTCCCTGAGTGTGAGGTGAATGAATGATCCCTCTTATGCCACAGCCCGAGACGTCCTGCCACGACACAATAGCGAAGGAAGAAGATATAAACCTCCACTCAGGGCACAGAGGTCATTATGCATGTTCACTTTGCCTGTACGCATCATCCACGCATTTGTGCTCCGATGTATGAAAAACAGAAAACATCACTAACAAGGCAGTAGTAAACAATATATTACATGTTGGGCTTGCAGTGAAGACCCTCCCCGAGGTGAAGCAGAGACCCTGAGAAATACACATTGTTCATTCATGATACCAGCCTCTGGTAGTGAGGGCAACCCCGTAGCAGAGTAAGCAATGTCATTTGGCAGCAAATGAAGGGGAAGGAGAAAAGCAGTTTCTGCGTCTCTCTGAGCTCTCACAGCTAGCTCTAACATTTAGTGAGGCCGGTTGGTGGGACAAAGCTCGGTTTGTGCTCACGTCTCTGCGTGGTGAAATAAACAGAGCCGCTGCCCCACAGTTCCCCTCTAGCTTGCCATCTCCCGTGCATCCTCCGCCTGAAAGCGCAATCTCCTGACACAGCTTGCCTTTCCAAAATATTTACTCACAGAATACAAAAGCCATTCTACCACCACCACTGATGTCTTAAATTCAAACAAACCATGAATGCACACTTGTTGAGTCCATCTGCTCTGGATTGCACTTTCCTTCCTCCTCACTATGCAGCCTGTGTTTATTTACTGCTGAGATGCCTCCACTCATAACATGTTTTATTCCTTTAGCAGATGGGAATTTGGTAAAAATAAAAGCGAGCAACAATACTGACCACTCCTTCTATGCCAGCAGTCGAACAGACAGTGTTTCAGCACCTTTTCTTGTGCAGTTCATTTCCTTTTTCCTTCGTTTCTTTCTTTTCCCTATCTCAGTCCAGCACCTTAACTTTTTCTTAACCTTTCACCTTACTGATCTCCCTTTGCTGACCCGTGTTCACAGAAAGTCAGCAAAATAATCAATCATTCTCTGTTCTTGAGCAACTATCTCCAAAAGTTCACAACTCTGATTTTTTGAGTTTCTTTTGAAAGGTTAGGTTATGTTGATATTCTACAGTAAATTTAGACTTTCTTGGACTCATTTCATATAAATTTCGAAAGGTCAGGTGCAGGAGACTAAAGCCAACGGCTAGTCCATGACCCGCCTTGGGGGGTTTTCTGCACGCTCTCTCTGGGCATGTGTAGTTTTTCTCTGGGTACTCCACTGAGGCATCACTTAGGCATGTTTATGTTTGACGCATGTACATTCCACACAGAAAATGAACATAAAATCAGGTTGACAATTTTTGCAGAATTTCTACCCAGTGCATCTCATCCTCACTGTAGTTTATAATCTGCTAGACTCCAGGGCGTTGATTAGGACACCTTTTGCAGGCATGATATGTTTAGAAATAAAATAACACAGTTCTTGGTAGCAACGTGGCGACACCCGTGAATATAATGGTGATATTATTGTCTTTATGGACCGACTGTCTTTCCGAACCTCCACTACGAGGAGCTCTTGCAGGTCTGGCATGTTTGTACGCTGGAACTGTCTGTGTTCCAGCGTACAAAGTTCTGTATTCCACTTCTGAACTTTACAGAAGTTCAGAAGTGCTGAAAATTTGGTTTGCACCGACGCTGCACAGAGGGGTGGAGTTGCTGAAATGACGTAATTTGCAGTGCGGCAGTGTGCGGACACGTCAGGCATAAATCAAGCTTTAGGTTAATTAGTCTTTGAATTTTCATGAGGTATGAATGAATGCTTGCAGTGAGGCTGGACGATTTGATTAAAAACCGCACATTATAAATGTTTCCTACCAGTTCATAGACAATTATTGATTAGCATTTTGTTTTAAACATCTGAAATACTGAAACTGGTGCCGTGACCTTTCCTGTTTAACCCAGTTTTCACTCCATGCTGTTGTTTTTTTTTATTTTTAAACAGTTATGAAGCACAGTGGTGAAACAAACTGTTGCTGTGCAAGTTACTCTGTAGATTGTTGCTAGGTAACCAAAGAGTGAGTGAGTTTGTTGACGCCACCAACCTTGCTTAGCCATCAACTTCAGTGTTTCTGTCCAGTTAACCTGAATTTATCCTATACAACAACATCAAGAAAATCCTACAGCAACATTAACTGAATACAAGCTTTCAACAAGTCCTCACTTGAAATATCTTTCCCACCTTTTCGAGAATCAAATGCTTTAATCAGTTCCAGTGCTGAAAAGTTTTGCTTTTGTTTGACACCATAATGATTTTTTTCGTATAAGTTGAACTGGTTTAGTGATTGCTGTTTTCTCATGTCTTCCACTTGTGATTTTTTTTTTCTGCACGTGCTTAAAATAGGAAGACAAAGACACTGTGCTCTGATTAATGGCATGTCTGGGCACCCCCTGTTTCAGCATGATTGTTCAAGTGGTCCTGTGGGTTTGCACATGCTAATAAGTAATCATTTTCATCAAAGGGAAAGTCTTCCATCTTTTTCCTCTTGTATCTTTGACTTCTCTCGGAGCTTACCCCACTCTTTTCTGCCGGGGAGGCCTGGGTCCCTCTGGCTGCACCTGTGTCTCATTACCGCCACTGATGGTCCAGTAACCGGCTCCTCTCTTCCTTCCCCTCTACGCCATCATGACTTTCCAGCCTTTGGCTACTGCCATCATACATTTACCTCCAACTGCATAGCCTCCATACATCTTTTCTCCTTTTCGCGTCCACGGGAATCTCTGGAGCCCCTTTTCGCCAGCCACTTCTGCCATTACAGACTCAGCACAAATGGGGTTTGTCAACTGTGAGGTGATCTAATGATTTTGTGCTAGGCTAGCCCATGACCTCAATTTATCAGCGAACCCTCAAAGCAGCCTCTCACTCGCTCAAACATTTCCACCTTTGGCACAGTGGACTACACCTATATTATACTGATTAACTGATTCCAATACCGTCATTATGAAAACAAATTATAGCAGGGTTGCAACTGATTAATCTTTACACACCTTTACCACCAACAGCTCAAAGCCAAAATATCCTCTTTTTACTTCTGTTTATCATGACTGACAACATTTCCATTAGTTAGTATAATGAAGCAGAATTAGTTACACCAGCATTTTTTTTTTTTACATTCAGTTCTTACATGGTATATCAATACAATAACTTACACCTAACTTTAAAAAGCTGCAGGACAGAGATCAAGACTAATAATCAATACCTTGAGAAAATGGAAAAAATGAAAAGGGGAGCAGTGAATGAATGCCCTTTTCTAAAAAAAAAAAATAAAAATAAAAATCTTTGTGATTTTTAACTAAAAACAGGCTATTATAAAATGAGCAGATGCAGTGAGAAGTTGCCTAAAGACCTTAATTTGCCAATATTTAGCTTGATCAGCACTGACAGGTGATCAGAAACTCCAAAATCAAAACTTTTTAGAATTAAGAGAAACAATGTACCCTTCAGTGTGGATGCTGTTAAAACATTAAAATATATTATATTTCATTATCTGAGTATTCAAAGCCACTAAGCTTCCCATGATGTCCAACAGGTGCAACTTACAAAATGTCATACATTTAAAATGCTTAAATGTCATATGACAAAATCCTGCCAATTTTTGACCAAACTTGGTATTTATCAGGTGTGCTGTGGTGGCGCAGGGGTTAAGCACAACCCACATATGGAGGCCTTAGTCCTTGATGCGGTTGTCGCAGGTTTGATTCCTGGCCTGGCAACCTTTGTCGCACGTCTTCCCCTTCTCTCATTACCTGCTTTCCTGTCAATTAACTATCAAATAAAGGCCACTAGAGCGATTAAAATCTTTTTTAAAAAAAAACGTCGTATACGGTACATCTATAATTGCTTGTCTTGTGGAGTCTCATATTTTGAAAATCCACCATTTTTTTTTAAATCTTGTCAGGTAAATTGAGAATAAGTTGCTTTCAGGCTCTAAAATACCTGAATGCATTAAAGCACTGCTGAATGCTTTTAGCTTTAATGCAAGTTAAAATGATGCTAATGAGTGAATTCAGCAGCCTCTCATTTTTGCATCCATCTTTCTTGCTGCATCTTGGTTGTGATCAAACTTATTCCAACTCCACATGAACCACAAAGTTAGAAACTCGCTAAATATCAATACTTCAGAGTATATTTAAATATTAAGTGAAATCTGTCAGAGAAAAACCTGGATTTGTCTAACCTGCTCTATGGCATAAGGCAGTCATGCAACATTTGGCGTAATCAAAGGTAAGACTGACAAAAATAAACAGGTAAAAAAAAAATTCTATACAAGTGGAGGAAGCATGTTTTCCTGTTCATACCTAAAGTAAAATAAAAATCTTTCTGTAAACTATGAGCTGGCTTCATTTAAAGATCAAGATAACAAACAACCGTAAGCATGTGATGTCCAAAACTTTGCTTTTTCTCTAAACAAGCTTTTGTTGACTCTGGCCTTGAGAGCTCACTTGTTTCCACACCAATTGTTTCCCAAAAGCCTGTAAGCCTGCCAGGATGTCCTGACATCCTTCTTAAGATGTTGACTTCAGAGAAGAGGTTAGGTTTCAAACCTTTGGCCTTAATTCAGACCCATTTTGTTTGGCACAATGTGTGACCTCTCCTCCTGCAGCAGCCTCTTTGTAGCCATCAAGGAATTGACGGCTACAATTCGTCTCAAGATAAAAATATGCCTTGGCTTTCCAAAACGCCCACACAGAGACATTTCTTAAAAGAAATGAAAAGTTATGCTAAATGTTTATAGGCAGCTACAATTTATCATAGAAACAAACACTTGGTGTCTATATTTAGTATGAATCCAGATTACTTGGTCTGGAGACAACAACAAGTCCAAGAAGGAAAAATTTAGATATGGACCTTAAGCAGCTCTAATTCAGTCTGTCATCACATTTGCCTTGGGCTGTTATTTACAGAGAAGTTGATTACTTACTCTGGAGAGCATAAGACCTTCCCAAGCAGAGAAACAGTTCAATAGAAAATTTGGCATTTAAAAAAAACAAAAAAGAGAAAAAAATACTGTTCACTTTAAAATAAACTTCTATTTTTTTATTTACACCACTGAATTATTTAGTTTACACTTATTATTTAGTTTAATATCAAATGACCAGGAATACGCTACCCGTTGCATGATTAGTGATACACCGCCTCCAATTTGAGAGTTAATAACTTCCCCAATGTAAACATAACCATTTGAAATGCATTAAAGCTTCACCCTCATGTTCAACTATTCTCAATCTTAACCAGATGAAGATCCCATTTTAGTTATTTTCTGCAGGTATAAACATTTTAGAGAACTTTGCTTCAAAAATCCAGATTTGTCATGACTCTGAATGACTAAAACAATAATTTTGAGACCTTCAGTTGACTTTTTTCATCAAAATTTTTAAATATCAAATTAAAATTCCTCATGACAACAATTTGACCGAAGTCATAAAGAAAGTAAAATCTCGACTTTGCACATTATTCAGCTGTACCACCATGTCTCAATCATATTTTAAACAAAAGCCTAATTCCCCTGCTGACTCATTGTCTTTCAATTTAAATCAAATCTAATTTTTCCAAGGCTGTCCAAACATTTGAGCATTTTTACAAGTAAAATCTAATTCTGCACTAGCTTACAGTTTCAGCGAATGCATGGCTGTGTGATGATAAGCTGTATGATGTGTGATATCTCAAGCTACAAGACTCACTGTGCTGACCTGCATTTGATAAGAAATAAGACACAGAAGGCAGCTGCACTGCAGGACTCTGGCTCCAATCTGTCGACTGGAACGTTACTTCATCAGTGGTTGGAGCAGAAACAAGATCAAAAATAGAAATAAGTTATTTTTCCTGAAGCACTCTTAGCATGTCAACTGTCTCAAAGAAGGAAAAAAAAACTATTAGCAGCTTTACAGATGATAACCGATCTTAATAGACAATGAATCTGATAACTGGGAAATTGGTGCCCATTTTCTAGAATCTGATAAGAACTAAATGAGGTTTCTATATTGCATTAAAAAATGTAAAAAAAAAAATCATCGAATCCTACATGCAGTGTTTTAACTACGATATTATAGCCAATACTGCATCATATTTAAGGTCAATTAACCCCAGTGTCACTGATAATCATTCTTACAAAGATTTAACTTGGCAAATGAATAGGATGGCAAAATTACACAACTCCTAAAAATCAACTGCTGGGCACAAAGGCCAGCATGCATTAGCTTTGATGGCTGCTGAGATAACTAGCTCCAAAGTATGATGGCTTCTGAAGATGCGTGGAGGGGCCTGAGAGACTATAAGCATTAGAAGATCATGGACAGACTCTTTCCTTCGCTGTGCATATTAATTCTGCTAATGCAACTCCGCTCAGCTTGTCGCACCTTGACACTGCATAATTATGCCATCTTCAAGGGACAAGCTTTTTAAAGGGCAGGCGTGTAAGCGCAGCAGAGTGCCTCTGTCGATGGGGATGTTTGAAAATGCCAATACATGTCTGAAGAAAGCTTTACTCTTAGCAGATGGAAGAGCTTTCAGGCTGGAAATGAAAAAAAAAAACCTTGTTAGATCTGAAAAGCCCTGCAAGGCATCTTCATAAAGCTGGCAAGGCTTCCACGGAGGAACCTTTTCACAGTAACGAAGCAGCCAATTCTGTAAGTATTATCCTGAGTGACAAGAGCGTCAATCAAACACCCGGAGCATCTCACCCGTGGCCTCCCGTCATCTATCAATCCACCCTGACAGGCCCATACCTCCATCTCTCACTGGGTAAATAAACAAGATCAAAAGGGACAAATGGTGCAAAGAGCGGAGTGGAACTGAAGGTAGGGCATTTAAAGTGGATAAACTCTCAAGGTGTAGCTGCAGAGACAAAGGTCTTCATGGCCTTCAGTGGTTTGGTTTGAGCATTGGTCTCCATCTGAGGTAGAGGAGTTCAAGTATCTAGAGTATTGTTCAAGAGCGTTGGAAGATTGATTGATCGGCGTTTCATCTACAGTTATGTTGTCTGTTCCAGACAGTCATAGTGGAGAAAGAGCTGGGCCATAACCGATGTTCTTAATTTACAAGTCCAAATCTATTCAACACATCTCAAACTAACAAGACCTGTGCAAGGAGGCTGAAATGAGCTTCCTTCCTATTGGGGCTGAACTCAGCCTTCGATATAAAGAGGTGGACAGAGTTGGACTACTGCTCCTCCACAGTGAAAGGAGTTAGTTGAGTTAATCGGTCTTGGCCAACTCCCTCTGGACGTTTTCCCACATGAAACAGACCCACATGATGACCCAAAGTCCATTTGGGAGAGGACAATACGTCCAGGGTATGAAGTCAAAATACTATAATTTCCCAAGTTCTCCCATCCACATGCAGACAATTTTAGATACATCCACAGAAGGTTTTGTCTTATTGGCCTGAATGACCATTTTTGAAACTGGGTCTTTTTTTAAGCGACACATCGTAGCTCCATCTCTACCACTCAAGAACCTCAATCAATCAAGCATGTCATTGTTCTGTGTTTTTATGTCACTTTGTGACGGTGTTAGCGCGCCACCGACAGGCCCGGCATACCTACTATAGCATTTTCTGTGGTACTGGATCCTGCACATCCAGGGCACAGTAATTTTTTTTTACTTATTATAAAAAACAAATACTGTGCTCATCTCCATGTATGCATGGCCTCAGTCAGTTATTGAGATGAGAAAAACAAACTAGAGGAATGGGTAGACGGATGGATCAGAGTAGAGATAGATAGGTGGATGGACAAATTGACATATAGGTTGACAGATATAGGAAGAAATGATCCAACGGGCAGATAGAGGGGTCATTTGAATGGGTGGCAGATTGATCAATATCCAAATAAATGGTTAAGCTGAGTGATGGATTGACAGATGACCTGGAAAACTGAATGGAGGAACAAATAGATGAATGGTATTCAAACCGATGAATTATTTACCGAGTAAATGGGTGGAATACTTTAGACCGATGAATGGACACGCTAACTATATACAGATGTTTCATAAATGGATAAATCTTTTGTTTTAAAAGTAAAATAAGACAATTGTTGGTTGGAGTAGCTTATTTATAAAAAGTCAGACATTCCCATGTTGACTATAACAGGAAATAAAGTGAAGAAATAAAAGGATTTTTTAAAATCTGAGCTAACCTCGAAGTCCAGAGACATGAGGTACACAGGACAAGTCAGTTTCAAGGAGACAAAGAAAAACTGATGCATGCAGTGTGAAAAAGGAGGAGGTGTAAGAGAGAGGCAGGAAGCGAAGACACAATGGGGTGAGGTGATGAAGAGCGGGAAAAGGAGGAAGAGTCATCTCAAAGGAATGAGGGGAGGGAAGATAAATTGGAAGAGAGGGAAACAGACTGGCACAGGGACGGCAGCCAAAAGAGCGGACAGACAACAAGGAGGTTTTGGGGAGGATAATGGGAAAAATGTCTACGGAGACATTAATAATCTATGCCAGATAAAGGATTTCAGTGTCAAAAGCAAAGTGGAAGATGTTGGAAGGATGAAGCAAAAAATCAGATAGAAAAGTTAGAAGTTGGTAGATGGAGCCTGAGGGACTTCTATTTAAAACCAGAACAATTGTGTTAGTTTACATGAGCATAGAAGTCACATCCTTTCCTCACCTCTCTCCTCCCCCCACCCCTCTTTACTGTCCTCAGGCTGTATCTATTTAAATGTGTATTTAGGCGGCGAGTGCCACTGCTCTAATCACGGCTGGCATCGCAGCACATTCCCTCCCCGTTACCCTCACCTCCCTTCCAGCAATCAGACTTCTTCTGAAACTCCACACTCATGCATTGCACCCTGCATGACTGTGTAACGCTGGAGAAAAATTCATGAATCACTAGAGCACGAATCAGCCACAGGGTTTTTGCAAGAAAAGAGAAAAAAAATGGGAAGAAGGGTAAAGGACAGCGGGTAAAGTGTTTCTTTTACAAAGCAGGAACATTGAGGAGATAGCTCAGCAACCTGAGGGTATTAACAGACACATACACTAGCTTTGTGTCAACCCAAAAGATACTTCTTTTCCTCTACTCTTTACTTTGTAGGTAGAAAAAGTTTTAAGGAACTCCATGGCACAGAATAAATATTTATGCCTCTTCTGCAGACAGTAAATATCTAATTTTCAGCACCAAAAAATGCACTATAGTGGGGTAAAGAAAGCACAAAAGCTCCATCAGACTCCGTCTCCAATCATCTCCTGTTACTCAGCCACTTTTCCCTCAGGGTTACCTCTCAAAGACAGATCAGTGTGTTGTTACAGGTGTGGTGCGGGAGAGAGAGGGGAAGGAAACGGAGGACAATACATGTCTTTTTCAGGGGCTGTACTCGATTCACCTTGATTAGAGTATAGAAAGCAAAAACAACTTGCAGAGACAAGGAAGGAGGATGGCCCTAAAGCTTGACCAAGGACAATGGTGCCTCTGTTTTGCCTTACGAGTGTAGCATCATGTCTAGCAGCAGGCAAAACGAAAAAAATACTATAAAGTTGTGAAAGTACTTGACTCTCTTCTATGATCAACTTACTGTTTAAATGTATTGATTCTGGTTTTGAGACCTCTGACCAAGAGCAATGTACTACATTGCATTTTCCCTATGAATTGATCAAACATAATATTTTATATCTTTAGGCCTATTAGATCTGTACTATCAGTTATAGTATTAACATAAGTTACTAAAATATCACTGCAGTTGTTCACCTGCCAAGCGTGAGAGACAATGACTGTTTAAGGATTTGTTGCATATTCCGATGACTAAACTATACCATGTTATCTATAACGTCAGTTTTAGAATTGCCCTCAGCAACCCAACCATTACTAATGTTAGACTTAGTGTTACTAACAGCACTGCCACATTTTTACCCAATATTCAAAAAGAATCTGATTGTGTAAACACCATCTTTAGCATTAGTTAGCATTAGCTGTGTTTTTAGCCTAGTTCTAGTCTCGGCCTTACAAATGCAATTATAACTTTTGTTGGTCTATATTACTGATTTAAAAAAAATCACAAATAATTAATTACAATGCCAACATGCCTCAGAAGTATATATAAAAAAAACCAGGGATTTTTATAAACAGTTTAGTGTTGCTAGTGTTAGCCTGTACCGTAGCATTAGCATTAGTTTTGGTAATATAAGCTTTTGTATTGGCTGCCTTGGTGTTTGTATTGTTATTTTTTATTGCAACAAATTGCTACTAATATTCACAATGTTTTAATGATATAAATAAGTGCACACACTTAATGTGCACTGCTGGGGACACACTAACTCCAATCTGGTGTTATCTCAAAAGTTGTTCAAACATTTACCAATTATATTTCTTTGTAAGAAGAAATGTATAAATGAAAATAGTAAATGTTGATAATGTACATTTTTATTTGTTCTTGTATTGTGGTAAATTAGAGTATTTAGTCATGTCAACACGTAAAACTGAAAGCATTTCTTCTAGGGCTGTTTAATCCTGAATGACCATATTTGGTTTGTTTAGGCAAAGCAATCCGTCAGGGTGATATCAAAGCTGTAAACACAGCATTATGAGCCACCAGTAGGGGAAATCCGCATAAAAAAAAACAACTAGCATCATTATCGCTTTAAAACAAGATGAGGAAATGACTTATTTATTTGAATCAGCAACATTTAGAGCCGTGCTAAGCAGCCCAAACGTGAAGTACAGAAGGATAGTGTCTTTGTTTAGTAGTAAAATCTTAAAACAGAAAAGTGTTTGACAAATCCAATCACTTTACTTCAATTGAGAGGAGGAAAAAAAAATCTAGTTTAGAAATAATTGGATTATGTCAAGGAATTAACTTCATATTTTATTATCTAGTTGATTAGGAATTATTACCACAACTTATTGTTTTCCTTGGGTAAAAATATTACCTGATGATGTTTCTCTTTACCACAGTTTCAAAACAGGAAAGACAAAAGAACATGTCTTTCAACCAAGGAAGATGTGGGCCAGTCATAAGTCAGGAAATGTCTACAAGAGGCTAGCTATTTGCATGACGTCCTGTTGTCGAGCAGTATGACTCGACAGACTAACATCCCCGTTAGTAACTCTTCAAAATGATAAAAATAAGAAACCACAGCCCTTAAATTAAGCAGTTGAGACTGCAAGAATTCAACTATTCTTGCCTTATCTACTCAATGATGGACATGGATCCAAGTTTATCTCACCAGCAGCCAGTGAGGACAATAAAGTTAAAAAGAAAAATAATCTAAGCTTGCTAGTAGCAAACATTTCACACTGAGATGATACCACAGTAATAAAAAGTGGATTTATTCAAAGGCTTTTAATAATTTTTTTATCAGGAGTACCAATGAATGTGGAAAATACAGCAAAATAGTCGTAGCTACAGATGAATGTAGATTTATTATTCCTTTCACTTTTTATTATCTCTCACCACAAAAGCTTCACAAAGCTCTTTTCTGTTACAGTCCTTGTCAGCATTGCTGTTCACAGCAGGAATTAACTTTCACATGCAATTCCCGTTTCACCTTCAGAGTTAGATTCTTGTTAGATGAGTCAAGCTACCGGTTCAGCCACTGCCTGCAGCGGAAGAGCAGTGTGTGAATACGTCCAGCAGCAGGGGAGTGGAGATCGTCAGCCTGATCCCAACACTGCGCGACAGGTTGGGTTTGCTGAAACTAAATAAATCCTGCTCTGCTTCCATTTTCCTCTTCTCTTACCCCGCTTTCTCTCCATCACTTGACTTTATTCCGTCACTCGAGTTTTCATTTCTCAAATGTTCCAGCCATTAAATCGATCCGACATCGTTAAGTGTTGCGTGCAAACATGTGAAGTGCATGTTCCAGTTGCACTAGTGTGAAGAAGGGGGTTGAAGTGGTGGATGTCGATCAGCAGGCTGAACATTACGACAAAGGGAGCAAGCGAGACAGAGTGGAGGAGTCCAACGCCGTCAAAAAAAGCCCACCAAGTCAGAGCAGGAGGAGGTGTTTTTGTCCATTAGGAAAGAAATAGGAAAAGGACAAGCATACAACACTGATTGATGAGTAGAGGAAAAAAGAAACAAAACCTCGTTAGGAAGGTACAGATGCCTGCGACACACGTCTGTAGGGAGGCTGTTGAGGAGGCATTAACAACAGAAAGACAAAGAAAATGAGAGTAGGAGCCTGAAAGTAGCAAAGGCAGTTTGAATGGGCTTAAGAGAAACTCTGGGACTGATATAGGTGGAA
The DNA here is from genome assembly GCA_903066815.1 of Brachyrhaphis roseni. Classification (NCBI taxonomy): domain Eukaryota; kingdom Metazoa; phylum Chordata; class Actinopteri; order Cyprinodontiformes; family Poeciliidae; genus Brachyrhaphis; species Brachyrhaphis roseni. The sequence goes on from CAEFZY010078842.1 coordinate 142,402, forward strand.
GAGACAACTGGGGAATTGGATAGTGGGACAGGGAGAAGAGGAAAGCTTCAGAGGGGAAGGAGAGGGAGATGGAGGGATGGAGAGTTACAGACATACCAATTACAGAGGCAGAACGAGGACTGAAAAGCAAAGAGAAGAAGCAGAACAAAAAAATAAGATACAGCAGTTTACTGAGCAGATGGATCAATTATGTGAACCAAATTAGAAAGAAGAGGAAGTTGGAGCATTGCAAGAGCACGTAAACAGAGGAAGAAAAGAAAAGCAGAAGTAAGGAAGGAATAAATTAAGATGAAGCACTGGAAGCTAAGACACAAATGTGACCGAGGGGAGAGTGGCAGAAGGGAACAAGTGGCCCATTAGTGAGCAGGCAATCAGTCGAGCAAATGAGACAAATCACTTCAATGGAGGGGAACCTTCCCCTCCCCAAACAAAGCCGGACACAAAATGTTGACAAAACACAGGGCTGATAACCGAATAAAACCTGCTGCCTGCGTTTGACCTTAATGGGCTGTTGGGGATTTAAACGCTGCTGCCAGTGAAGGCTCCAGGGACTAATGATGACTCTGCGACTTGTTTATCAGCTTCACAGCAGATTTTCAAACCAACAAGTTACACAGAGACCATCAGCGCAAAGGCTAAACTGTGGAATCATAGCAGCACTGCTTGTCTTGTGAAATGCAAGAACACTCCCTACACGCCCTTGTGATAAATAAAACCTGTTGTGCAATTGTGTAGTCAGGTTTCTTATCTCGGATATCTGCGGCTTATACATCACTCGAGTGTAATTTTAGCCGTTTGGTCAAATCGAGTCCAAGAAAGACAAACCTCACCGAAACCAGTCTGTGTGAAAAAGGTCAAGGAAACTTCCACATTTTCCAGCTTCAAGCAACATTTTCACTTTGACATGTTAATGCAAATCTTTAACGTAACTTGAGTTCATATTTTAACATTGTTTTGGGATTAGTTTCCGAACATTAAAACCTGAAAAACTGTACAAAGAAGCTTAACCTTAGCTAAATGACGTTGATGTGTTTAAGTCAACAAATTAAAAAATGGAAACATCACACATGGATATTTTTATAAAATATATACAGAGCACATATACATGAATATTATCAGCTAATGTTAAGATTTCAAACTGACTTTGTGCTGAAATCAGCTGGATGTTTTAGTCTCATTTTGTCAAGGTCACAATGTCTGTTTCTTCATTACATTGAGATAAACAGCTTCTTTCACAGCGGCGTCCGTTTCATTATGTCAACACAAAGTTTCAGGTTACCGTTTCTGCAACGATAATTTCATAATTTAACAAACTGTCATCACATTGTCACATCAAAGCCGTAGGATTTTTTCATGTTAAGATATTCAAGGCTTGTTTTTTTCTTTAAATGGTTCCATTACATAATTATCCTGAGATAATGATGCACTGAGCGTGTTCGCTGCATTTGAATAGCTCATCTTGAGATAATCTTGAGCTTCGTTTTATAGTGAAATCAGTTTCATCATTTCATTCTTTCAAGATTTTAAGATATTTAATCTTGTTTCATCACAGTATTTCAATATAATATCTCATTCATTTTCATGCAGGGAAAGTTTTATTATCTCAACATAAGGTCTCACAAAAGTCATTTTTACCATCTTGGAATAATGACAATTTTATGTAAAAATGCGAGTAAAGCAAAATCTTAAGTTAAACTTACATTTTATCCATCCAGCTTATTTTTTCAGTGGTACATAAGATTTTGAGCCAATTCATTGTAAAGATAACACCCCAGATTAATTTTATTGTAACAACATTTAGTTGAAATTTTGTAAATAATGGGTTAATTCATTTCAACCGCATAATCCTGGCTGTACTCAAACTAATACAATTGACATCATAAATACTTGTCATAGAGGACATCATTGTTCTATAAATCAATTTTCTGTCATTTAAAGAGGAGCAGGAGTAAATGTTTACATTTAATGTAGATAACATAAAACCTGTGCTTTATTTAAAGTCATAATGAGAATTTTACACCAGCTCATGCCTAGTCATGAACGGTGATGGAAAAGCAGTTCTGAGCAACGTAACTCTGTGTAAAGCATCAATGACTCATTTTTACACGGTAAGCCACCTGTTACATAAAAAGAAAAAACTGTAGTTCCTCAAAACAATGAGTCAATTATTTTCAACCCATTCAGAAATTATCACAAATTAGATCAATGCAGGTACCAGATATAAGCTTCTTATTTCTATTTTTTTTTTTTTTAATTACTTCAGTTTTAAAGATAAGCAAATTTTTAAGTTTAGGGGGAAAAAATTCTAATCTTAATTTTTCCCTACATTTGTCTAGACTTGGAGAATGCAGAAAGCAGATTGTTTACTTCCATGTTTTTTAAGACTGCGTGGGAAACATTGAGGTTTTTTTTAAAGGGGGCACAGGGCTCAGTTTCCAGCTCCTTGAGCCCTGACAAGACCTGTCTCACCAAATTCAATTTCCTCCTGTAGCCAACCTGTCCAATACCCCAGATAAGTGTGAATTGGACATGACCTTGTCAAAGTCGGGTGTGAAGGAGATGCGGCGTAGCTGTGTTTGCCTGCATCTATGGTGCCATGCAAAGGTGTGTCGACAGGTAACGCAAAGGAGCAAAAACGTGTGAAAAGAGCCACAGGAGCTGGAGGTGATGGCAAAAACGGCTGGACGTTTTCACAAACCGTGAGGGCAGAAAGGATGCGGGGAGGGATTAACGGAGGAGGAGGAGGCAAATAGAGATGTTTCATGCTGCCGTCATGAGCCCTAAATGTTTTCAATATCACATAAGGGCACTGCATCATCCACCATTCAATACCGGATCGATAAGGCAAACCACCTTCCACCTCGCAAACTACATTTAGATACATTAAGGTGACTGCTAATGAGCAGCTGTGTGCATGTGCGTGCAGGGACAAGTCGGCGAGGACACGGCCAAGGGCCTTGGCGCTTATAGCTGAATCCAGATCTGCTGAGTGCTCTGAAGGGAGGATTTCAGAAATAAAAGAATGTGACAAAGACAGAAACAAGAAGAAGAAAGATGACAGAAAGAGGTTAAACACCAGGTTACAATCATAAGAAAAGAAAGGTTACAACAAGCAGTCCTTTACCGTCTCCATGAAAGACTCTTTGGCAATTAAATATGTGTCTAAAGCTTTAAGAGTGGGAGAAAACGAGGAGTGGGGATGTGCGACAAAATTACAAATGAGCAGATAATTCCTGGCCTGCTCGGTTCACTCCCTCCTCACAGTTCTCTGAAAACCTCCTCTTGCCTTTCCGCAGTGAGGAACTTGTAAATGTCGACATCCTCAACCCCACCCCATCCCAAGACACCCACCCACTGCCGATTCCCCTCAGTGATTTCACTGCGGTGGAGGTCACGGAGACACCAATCTCTCCAAGTCTAGTTAATTAAGAGGATTTTATTTTAAAGAGTTTGGCCGCCTTTCAATGGATCTTCAATTGAAAATTAGCGCTCATTCCCCACATTGGCTGAGCTGGAATGGCTTCGACCCGCATCTGACCAAATTCCATTTAGGGTTAGCTAGTAAGACACATGCAGATAGGGAAAATGCAGACTTGGCAGAATGTTTCTCGACTAATGGTCTGGAAATGTCTCGGTACTGAATAAAATAAAAAACGGCCACATGCATAATAGCGCCACAAAGATAAGCTTTGGCATGCTGCACTAGCAAATATTGCCGTCTTAAAACTCTCCATTATCTGCAAACATGTGGGTGGTTAGAGTACATTATAGAACTGTCTTTTGCAGTCAGCCTCCATCAGTGTGCGAGCGCACAGATTTGGTGGCGATCGCCGTTTAACCCCAAACCTCTGCCAAGAGACGCATCGACCCGAGCGCAGTTGCATTTTTTGGAAAGCCCTCAGCCGTCCCATCCATATTAATAACGTTTGGCAGTCATTCCAGGAGGAGAATATCTGTTCATTTTTCTTTTTTTAATCAGATGGGACCGGCTCCAGCGGTCAGGGAACCCTGGGAGTCGAACACAAACATCCCAGAGGGGTCTCTCAGTCTGACCTCAACACAGGTCACCATCCGCCCAGCATGTAACTACAGGCAGGGGGGAAAAGGGAGGCAGCAGGGGGGCGCTGATAAAGAAACAGATCCATTCCACAGACTCCAGCTTAAGCTCCACTGCAGCAGGAAAGCCACTTTAATAAGGGCGGAGCGAAGTTACAAACGGATTCAACGGATACTTTAAGAATCCGTTGAATGAGCAGATCTAATGATGTACTCTCTAAAAAGAAGCGCACATTCACCATCATCCTGTGATGCGACACCACCTCTCCATTACTGGAATGCCAGTCGACTTGCAGCATGGCCTCAGGTTACTGCCCTTGTTCACCACCAGCTGCATGTGCAACTGTGTGTGCATGAATTGCATTTGTGCTCGAGTACGCGGCCCGAAATGCAAAAAGACGCAGTGACTCGTGCTCATCGACGCTCCCTCTTCTCAGATCCATCCACCCAGTCTCTAATAATATCTGCCAAGTCAACAATAAACTTGATGGATTGTTTGTGTTTCAACCCACTGGCACTGTTTACAGAGCAGAGTAACCACAATTAATTTATGGAAATATCTATATCTCTATAGTTCTGCAACTTGCTGAGTATCAACAATAATTTAAACGTATAAAAAGGCTTTTAGCATTTAAAAAAAGGACTGCTTATAAAATGTTTTCAACCCCTCAGCAACGCGTAATTGGCAAAGGAGGCATTTGTGTGTAAAATGGTGACAGTAGGTTGATTTAATTTTTTGAATTGAATATGTGGAGACCATCCAAAACACTGTCTGCTCAATATTTCCTCAAAGTTCAGCTATTCCATAATCACTGGGAGTTGTTTAAGGTTCAGTTAAGTAAATATTAGTATTTTTCCCCCCCCGGAGTTTTCCAATGAGCTTTCACACAGATTGACGCTGACAAAACCTCCCTCATCTCTCCATTAAACCATAAACTCCCACACCTTTTATCTCTGAATCAACAGAGTCTTAATCGTGGTCATAAGATGAAGCAGAAGGTCACTGAAGTGTCATTTTAACAGTAAAACTCCTTTAATACCTGCACGTGTGTGTAGTGGGGGTGTTACGTCAAGAACGAGCCTCTTATAACACACGTTTGGACACACACTCCCGACCTTTTCAGAATCCTTCTGACATTTACAGACCCTGTGCAGAGAGGGATCGGACGGCTCATTTCCATAATGACAGGACTGAAACGTGACAGACATTAACGCTAAAAACCAAACCAAGACCCCTCAGGGACTAATGAGACACTAAGGACTTTTTTTTTAAAGCAGGCAAAAGAAAAATAAGCTCCTTTCATGATCCATCAATTAGATTCCTCTTAATGGACGGAGTACAGTGGACCTTCTCGGCTGTGATGATGAATGGTCCTAGTCTTGGCAGGACTGTACTGTTCTCACCATGTAGAGGGAAGTAGTTAGACCTAATAGTTTGAGCTATTGCACGCAAATGAGTGCCAAAAGAAATGGAGTGTGTTCGTGTGTGGGGGAGGGCACGTTATGCTGAAATACCTTGAAATGCTTAGAAATCCAGATCATTTGTAAATACAATATCAGTGGGTTTGATGTTTAGAAGAAAAACTAAACATTTGAGCAAGGACAATAAATCCAGACCAGGGTGAGGTCACATGTGGTTTATTTTTCCTGCCTGTCTGCGGTGTGTGTTGTTCCTGTCATAAACAGGCCAGCCTTGAGTCCAGAGAGAAGAGCAGGGAGGGGCCGGGTGGGCTATTTGAATGACCCAATGACTACCGTCTCTCAGACAAAAGCACTGGACAGGAAAGGACTGAAGATAAAGAGGCGGGAGAGAAGACGAGAACAAGGCCCCTATGTGCTCGACAGCAGCAGCGGGGGGAAGGGGTGAGCGGGTTTGGTGGGAGAGAGAGGGTGGTTTCAAAAGGCGGGTGGGGGTCTCAATCAGTTTCTGCCTGTTGAGTTTTCCAGCCAATCCACGAACTCGGCCTCTGGAACGCAAAGCAGCGCAACAGGGGGGCAGAAAACCCACCTGTTTCCTCAAAACTGATGAGGAGTCATTAGGAGCCAGCCTGCATATGAGGGCGCTCTGCAGCAGGTACACAATGTAAAAAAAAATTAAAAATCATCATGAATAAAGAATTAAATAAAAAACACTCCACCCCCAACATGCCCATCGGTTTCTCAGGCAGCTCGACAGACTAGCCTCCTGCACACATTAAGCTTACTCAGCCATAAAGACAATGCTACCATGGCGTCACCCACAAGCCCACCCTTCTTCCAATAAAAACATCGCCATGGTAATGGGGCAAGCTTTTCTGACCCACATCTATGATTCCTCCAAATGTTTGGGAGTAAGGGGGAGCAGTGGGCATTGTGCAGTAATTTCAGAGCTTAAACTGGAAGCCCACCTGCCTGATTTGATTAAAGTATACGTTCCACATTCATATAAACAGAATTACAGAAGCCAACCTTAATTAAAAACCTATAAACTCCATATTGAATTTTTCATTAGAATCTGAGCCATATTAAACCACAAACTTGATTAAATAACTTCCCTCGCTTGCAGATTTAAGGTGGAAGTAAGTGGTTACTGTGAAAGCCTGGGCAGAAAAGGGAAAGAAAAAATGCAACGCAGGCTAACGAAAGGTTTTTTTTATTTCCACAGTTGTTGCAATTGAAGTTGCGTAACTTCACTATAAAATATAAAAGGATGTAAGAGGTTCACATAGAAACAGTGGAAAGTTTTCAGTGGAAAAAAAGAAGAAACTAAAAACAGTCCCAGCAGAGCCAAGCATTCTTCCGTGCTCATAAATATGTAAAACCTTTTGTGTCGTATTTCCCCATTTTTCTCCTTTTCTCTACAAGCACTTCATGAGTTGTTAAATGAAATTGGACCAAGCAGGTCCACAGCACAAATACCTAAATAAATAAAAATAAAAGTCATGGTGCTCATGAATCCTGATTAAAAAACAACACCCATAATCAACCACACGGCAGTCTACCCCTGAAACAAAAAAATCTCAGTAGCTGTGCCAGGATGTGAGATCCAGTCCTACATTCTTGCCCCAATTACATCACAAAACAAATAGATGGCCTAGCAAAGCAAAGAAAAAAAAAAAGGATGAACTGGTTTAATGCCACACACAAATATGCTAATGAAACTACATACCAGGAATACCACCCCACAAAACCATCCTGACTTACTTTTTTATTAGTAAAAGGAACTGCAGTACCTGTTCACTATAAAACAGAATCTTAGAGAGTAGTGAGCCATTAATTATTTACATAAAAATGTCATACAAGGCTGTTGAATTCAAACGTTAAACCCTAAAAGTTTTTATTCAAATTTTACATATTCAATGATATTTATATAGATTGTATTGTGAATAACTATAAATATCTAGTATATAGTTTGTGTTGTATCAGTCCACACTCCAAACCAGTTGGTGGCATTAAAGCACATCTAAGGATTTTTGCCAAGTGCCAAAATATGTTTCAAGATTCACTGCTGCAAACTTAGTGCCTTTCTCATGACATTTATTGACTTTTCAGACCCCTTCAACGACTTTTTTCAGAACCGTGACTAGTGACAGATCTTGCAACTTTTCCTGTGTTATTGGAGATTACATGAAAGTAACAATCATATTGTATTTACAGGCAGATGTGAGTGTTGGCATGAACCCCTCCAAACTCAAAAACACATATAGATGGTCACTCCGACAGCTGCTTTATGTAATGTAGGTTCAGGCAAACTCTGGATCATCATGTCAAAGTCTGTCTGTAGCTCTAAACAGCTACAACTAAGCATTTACATTCTTTTCACCTACTTTCTGGAATCGACATGACCAAATATGCAGATTGAGAGATAAAGTCATGTAGTAACTTGTAGCAATTTTTAGCATCGCTAACAGCTACTTTCCTTCCAGTGTCTGTGTTTGGGCAAGAATGTAGGCTAACTTCCAGTTTCAACTGGTTTACTGGTGGTGCTAAGGTTGCTAACTAGCTAGCTTGTTAACTTTGGTAGAAGCTGCCAAAGAAACGTATTTCAACAAAGAGGAAATTTAACATTTTCCCTGATGACCAGAGGCAAGTTGTAAAGAGTTTGAAACCAGCTTTAATTAGTTGGCAACAGAACTAATGCTAATGTCAAACATGCTAGCAAAGTAAGGCAATTGTTACCATAAGATTATTACATCTTTGCAGTGACTCAAAAAGATTTACATCTCATCTTGTTAGTGATGAAAATGTAAACATTTTATTTCAGTCAAAGTGTTGTTTTACCTTGATTACTTCTTGAAACAAAGGGCCTAGCAGAGGCACCAATATTGGACCTCATCCTCTGCAATCAAACTTGTTTGTACACGCAAACAACAAATCTGAGCTGCAGGTTTTGAATATTAAGCAAGATGATCCCAGACTGATAAATATTTAATAACCTAAACAGAAGAATGTTTTGTAACATTGGAAAAAAATATTTGATGATCCAGAGAATCGTCCTCACAACACAGCAACACAACAACAAAGTATCTTCAAACAGATTTGCTGTAAACCAAACCGCTACAAGACATCCTTCCTGCCTAAAGCTCCAACCATCTGCAATGTCTCTTTGAAGAAACTTGGATAATGAGAGCTACCACTACATCAAGCTTCCCTTCAGGATTTACCAAGTATTGATACATTATATTATTCTGGAAGCGAACTGTTCACTGGGTGGATATTTTGTACATGTTTCCTTCTGATTTTAAGGTTTAGGTCAATATGCAACAGAATAGTTACAAGAAACTAGTTTAATTTCAGTACATGTAGTTCAGAAATAATTATAATTCACCAAATGTTTTAAAATTTGGCCAGGATTAAATAAATGTACTTCTTTTTAACTCAGAAATATTGCTTAAAATCTAACAGAAGCGTTTGCCAGTGTAGCTGTTGGCTACCTGAGCTCAAGAGTGGAAAACACCTGAATTATTAATATAACAGGAGTGGCCCCATCACTTTAAAGTAATAGTTACTCATTCACATTCACGTCCTCCCACCCACCCACACACAAACACATATCTCAGTGATACTGCTGATGACCTGCTGTATAAAATCCTGCACCTGGGATTGAAACGATTTGTCATCAAGTTTCAGCCGCAACTCCCTCCATGTTCAATTTGGCGCTTGTCTCCAGACCATTTTTACTCTACTGAACTGTAACTAATAAATGATAATGTGCTGAGCAGCAGAGAGGAGCTGGAAAGACGAGGAAGCTACGAGCTGGGATGGAGCGAACTCCCCGAACACCTGTTTCACAGAAAAGCCACACCTAGAGGAAACCAAACATGGCGTTGAGTCACCACCGAAACTCAGGTCAAAGACCGCTGACCGAAAACTCTGGAACAATCAGGAAGTGTGGCTATCGATTGAAAATGACGTGTTTGTAGTTTATTTTTTAAAAAGAAACTTTCCGGGAACAAAAAGTAATGAAAAATACAAATTAATCAAAATCACAAAGCTTGGAAATCACCTGATTTCGTCCTGTCACCGGACAGGTGGTTTGCATGATGTAAATACTTGTTGTTGTTTTTTTTAATGGATAGTTTCTTACCGTGTCGGAGGAGTATCGACGCCGCAAAGAAGAGCAGCCCGATCATTTTTGCGGGCACATTTCGGGCGTCATGCCTCGCCATTATCATCCTCTGTAGAAGCTCACAGTCTCTCCGGAATAAATTCAAAACAACCGCAACACCTTTAGAAAATACTTAATGTCGATGTAAAGTCTTGGTCAAAATAAAAAATAAAACTTTTAATTAGATGGCAGTCGTCTGGAGAGACTCCCTTTTCTCTGGGCTGAAATGAATGTTTAAAATCCTTGTGAGTTCGTCACAGGTGAATATTTCCCCTAACAGCAGCAGCAGGCGCTCAGGATGTAATGAGGTGCTTCTTCGCGTCTCCTCTCCCGCAACTAGTGCAGAGCGCACCGCGGAGTGCGTGTGTATGTGGGACTGACTGGGTGATGTCATCAGAGAGGCGTCACAGACATGAGTCCCAAAAAAAAAAAAAGAAAATTTAGTTCCCAGTGACCGCAGGATCAAATTCAGAAGGGAGCCGCAGGGGAACTTGTTGAAATTGCCACAAGCATTTCTCCCCCTCCCTAAACTTGGATGACACAGCTTCCACCTGCACTGGCACCTAAACTGGTCAGCAGGTGTTCAACCAAGTGGAGTTGCATTCATTTATACGGCTAAATTTGGTTTAGATTGGCCTCATGGGGGCTTTGCAATCTGTTCCGCGCACATCTGATGAGAAAGAAGTCAACACAACAAGAACAAATTGGAAAATCAATATATCTCTCACTGATTTAAATCTTTTTATTACGTCGATGTTGTCGTTTTTATTCCGTACAGGTTACTTTTTAACCAATCTTCATTTACCTTTGAATGCAATTTATAATACTGTAATCAAGCAGGAAAAAACACACATCCATACCTTACAGAAAGGGCTTTGACTTTTATTACATTTTTTGATGTGCATTCACTTTGAAACGGATGATTCTTGCGCCCCCTGCTGCTCGTTTCTTCACACAGACACCAATTTGCTCCGCTGATTTCAAAGACAGCTGAGGGAAAAAGAAATCTATAAACATGCACGAATCTGGAAGACACAAATCCAGCAGCAGTAAAAAAAAAAATCCAATCAAAAGAAAACAAATTATTCTTTCTCCTTTTGCATCAATTTGCAGACATCACACTGTTCTAGTTTAACCAAATCAGAAGTTAAATTGATGTACTTTCAATCAATTAAATTTCTGTATTAAAAGTACATTTCAATAAATTATGTCATTGAAAAATCTTTTTATTTCACAAATTTAAATAAAATCTGCAGGAGTTTTGCAGATTATTGTGATTATTACAGTTTGCTAGTAATTATTACAGTTTGCTAGTAACAAAAATACATGGTCAGCGCTCCTTTTGCATGCATCAGTGTGGCGTGGCATGGAGATGATCAGCCTGTTTCTCATCTTCCTCTTGACAGTGTTGATTCTCTGGCCAATCAAGCTCATTGACACCACTGGCTTTGAACCGGTATTGGTAATTTTAAATGCGTGGGCAAGTTGCAAGTTTTGCTGGAAAATGAAATCAGCATCTCAACGACAGCTCCACTGGCTTTGGACTTGATAAAGCTGGACCAACTCCAGGAGATGACATTCTAAATCTTCACTGATTGTAGAACCATCATTCCAGATCTCAAGAAACCTGAATGGTGGAGTGGGTCTCTCCCGTTGTTCCCCTAATGCTGAGTCCATTGGGTTGTGCACCACCTACTATTTTCCTCCACTAAACTTTTAATTTTTAAGCACTCTGTGAACAGCCTGCTTCTTTAGCAATGATCCTTTGTGACAGAACGTCCTTGTGGAGTATGTCTACCATACGTCTGTCAAGTAATCCTATTTATCCACGATTGTTAGAATATACGTGACCATAATATTTGATTAAAATCTCTTTCTCGGAGGTCTAAATTTCTGAAAACTAAATCTTTGCTTTTGTTACTCGTATCCCATATCTACCTGTGTAATAGCATCTATTTGAAAAATCTTAATCCAGGATCATCTATCCAAATATAAATTTAATAGCTACAAATTTATAATAGTTGACACTATATACAGCTGTCAAACTGTGACTGTGACATTAGTGTGCACAAATAAGATTTATGAATGCAATGGATCCTCTCTACTACCTCCTCTGGATCCCCCTCAGCAGTCGAATTATAACTAATAAATACCTTTCATGACAGCAAAAGAAATGTCCTCTATGTTTAAAAGAAAGCAAAAAATGACAACTGCCAAGGAAACAAGGAAACAAAAAGTTATTGAAATAGAAATCTTTAAACCGTCTCTACAAAGGTGGCATGAAAAGCTTTCCGTGACAACCGCAGCTGAGATGTGTCATTCACCAGCAACAACTGTCTCCAGGTTTAGAAGCTCAGCTTCCTGATATGTTTGAATTTAGCATCAATGCCGTCGCTAAACTAGCTAAACTTGGATACAAACTTAAATTCTTCCTCTAATGTGGAAACGTTTTCAACCACAAGAGTTTTTAATGTGTATTAAGATGACAAGTTGCTTCAAAAATACAACTGCCTAATGTCCATCACACACTTAAAGTTTATACTTTATACTAACATTTATATGTTATGAATTATAAATAGCTGTTTTTAGTAGGAGTTTTATTTTCTTAGTAACTTTCAGCAGGATAACTTCACCAATAAAAAGAGACTTAAAATATAAGTAATAAAATTGGTGCGACTGTGTTTTCATTTGATTTATTGAATTTTAAGTTGAAATTGTGTGAGTTTCACAACTGAAAGATTTGGAAATAAATTTCTTTAATTCCAGACAAATGATTACTCAACTTAATCTTTAAATTTGATTTAACCAAATCAAAAATGTAAATGTAATATATTCTTTCAAGGTAGAAAGAATACACAAGTAAATATAGTTTAAACTACACAAGTAGTTTAAACACAAGTAAATGTACCCATTATTAACAAATACTGCTTCAGAGGTCAAGTCATGCTAGCTTTAGCATTAGCCTAGCAGGGTTTAGTTAAGAGTTAGTGCTGCTGCTAAGCTTGTCAAAACAGAGTTATACATTTCTAAATTTATTATGTAAAGGTGGCGGTATGTTAACCTTTTTCATCACATTCTCAGCTGAGGTGGGATGTTCGCTAGTAACAACTGCCTCAAAGGAAGTACATCTTGCTAATGGGATTGACTGTAGCAACATAATTGTTGGAAAATATGAGCTGGATAGAAACATTTAAAAATTATATTAACAAGGTGGCATGTAAACATTTTTTCTGACAACTTACACTGAGATTAACTGTTCATTGGGAATATTTCAGGGTTAGGAACCACGCTTGCTAGCAAGGTTGACTTTAGCATGAGTCACACAGGTCTTAGCTTAATGTTAGTGCTGTCGTTAAACTAGTCAAAGCAGGGTATTCATTTTTAAATATATTATAAAACATTGGCATTTTCTGTACATTCTGAGCCAATTTGTGATGTTTTTTAATACATCCTGCCCAAAGGAAGTTCATCTTGCTAGCAGGTTTGACTAAAGCTTAGTTGGGAAACTAGTTTAAGCTCAATGCAAACTTTAAATTAATCCTTACAAAGTGGGATTTATAAATTTTTTACCCAACAATCACAGCTAAATTAGACCATTAATTAGCAACAATCCAGAGTTAATAAGGACTGCTTGCTAACATATTTCACTTTAGCATTAGAACCTTACACAGAACTATCTAAAGATAGATACATGCAAAAAAATTTAGATACAAACTTTTACTAATTTGATATTTTCCTTCCTTATTCAACCAAAATAAACATAACTGGCTTATTGGGTGCCACATGATGAGTCAGATTAGTTTACACTTAATTAAGCCATTGTCTGCTGTTAGATGCTAATCTAAATTATGTAGGATTAACTTCCGAATGTAAACATTCATTTTCAAATTTGTCAGTAATGAACACCATATTCAACAAATTATTCACAATGTAGCATATTTTTCCTCCTAATATTTACTACCTAACAAAATTCCTTTTTTGTAGTGTAGCATGGCAAAAGCATTATCTGGTTTAGGTCTAATCCTTATACCCAAGTGTTTTACAGCCAATGTAATTACATCTCTGTAAGTCCTGTAGTTTGAACAGCTCTGTCTGCCTCCCTCTGTTCTGCTCCTTTTCCTCACTTCCTCTGCAGCTTATTTCCAGAGTGTGTTCCTGAGGTGCAAATTTGAAGAGTCTGATAATAATCAGAGGTCACCTAATGTTCTGCACACCAATACACCAATTTAGAGTTGATATTTTCTACTTCTATAGACTCGTGTGAGAAGAAGGAGCTAGAATTGTGTTTGCTCAGCTCTCCTCGCCCACCCATGGAGTGTGAAGCAACTGTCATTCAGACAAACAGTTGTGTGTTTTAATTGGCAAAGACACTTTGCTTTGAGAATGATCAAATTTGCAGCATCCTTCTGGCACTGCAGCTTGCAAAGAACTCTCCGCACACTCCCCATTTCACCACTGCTATTGCTAAATTGTATGCATTCATGGCAGAAAAAGGAGTTGGCCACCAAATGGAGGATTTCATTTCTTTTCCTCCACACATTCATCCATTTTTCATACCCATACCAAATTGACCTTCACACTTTCTATTTTCCCACCACCCATTTTACTGTACGCCACGCACCCTCTCTCTGTCCCTTCATTTGCACTTCCTTCATTCCTCTCCTTCAACCCGTGTCATTCAATTTCCCCTGTCCATTCGTCCTTCACTTCCTCCTGCTGTTCACGCCGTCCTCCATCCTCATGCTCTCCGGGGGTCTGTGGCAGCGATAATGAAGCGCATAGTTAACAGATATTAGCTCATTGGTGGTGGATTCATTAGACAGAACCCAGGCTTATGGTGATTATTTACCCATATAGGAGGAGCAGGAGGAGGGAGCACCCAATCTGTACCCCGCTCTGACTCCTTTGAAGTCAAACTCGTCCCCTCAAACAACCTCTCACACTTTTCCTTTGCCCTCTGTTTCTCTTTTTGCATCAGCACTCCTCCTCCTTGCATGTTATTCCTTCCTCCTGCTCTTCCTTTTTAGCCTCTTTCACTGTCATTATACACCCACAATTCATATCTATTTTCCTTCATTTTCAATCTCTCCATACAGCCCCCACACCCCCAGTGGTAATTATGAAAAAATCTCTAATAGTCCGCAGAGGAGCTGATAGCACCTTTAGCTTAATTAAAGACATTTACGGGATGTAAAGACATGTTGCCCAGGGGGCGGCTCTGTACCAGTATCAGCCCAAACTCTATGTCTTTGCTTTTTCATCTCTCAGCCTCTCACTCTCTGTTGCACTTATCGTCTCTATTTCACACATGCTTTGTGATACACTCATGACATGCCTCTTGGCTTTTGTCAAACTCACTGATAGGGTCTAAAGTTTTGTAGGACTTTTGAGGCTACACAGTGTTGTAAACATTGTAAACTGAGATTATGCAGATGTCAGAATCAGTTACATTAGCACTCATTGTTTATACAAATATCTTTGCTATAAAAAGCTTGTTATGTCTGCCAGAGATGCTTTATTGGAGGCAAAGGATTTGTACATGAAATAGAAAAAGAAACTGTCATTTCAAACATTTTTGCACACATGCATTCAGTTCATGTGTGAAGATTTCATGCATGTACAACGAGCATGAATGTCATGCCAGTTTGGAGCTTTTGATGAGGATTTTGAACTATTTCATACTTTCAAGGTGAAAAGATTTTACCACATGCAAGATTTTTAAAAACAAGAATTGTGTGCACAAGTTGGAATTTATTGCAAATATTCTCTAAACCACACATGGTCAAAATCGTAAATTCAAGCGCATCTATGCACCATTTATATTTGACATTGAAGTTATCAAATATGGAAATGCAACTTTAATTTAAAACTGCGTTAGTAGCAATACAGACTTTTATCACTGTAATCATTAAAACCAGTAACTTCATCTCTTTAAAGGTCAATAAACCAGCCAGAGTTATGATATGACATTGTTGAGTGGTAACAAAAGCTTCTGGCTTCTCTACCACCTGCTAAAAAGTATTAATACAAATATTACAGGGACGGTATGAATGTGTTAAATCCTGTTCATATAAATCTGGGTATGTTTGAATTAGTTTTAAAGCCAAAGCCATTCCCCCTCGGAAAAGGAGCGTCCATATGCTCCATGAAAAGCTGAAAATGAGCACAATATTCATGCTGATGATGAGTGAAAACTTTTGAACGAATCTACTGTATATGCAAAGTTTTGGTTTTCTCTCATATCCAAGTCTCTTAACTCCACTTCCAAATGTGATTTTAGATAAAAGACTCTTCAGAAAGCATTTTTAATGGATGTGTCGACTCCAATAGAAATCTCAGTTACTTATTATTGTACATTCCCGACAGTCATCATTACACTCCCATCTGTATGCCATCTTTCACTGCACTGCCATCTGCACATCACTATTTTAATTGCACTACCATCTGCAGATACAGTTGTCTAATTTTTCAGATTTTTTTTAAACCTTTTGGATAAAATACTGTAAACTGCACTCATCAGTTGTTTCCTTTTGCATCTTTGCAGCCAGTGCACCAGTTCAGATGTCCAAGAACACAAAAGAACCACAAATTTGAAACTCCCCTAACAATAAGGAGTCATCCATGTAGATGGATCTTTAATAATCAGATCAGAGAAATTTTGACTATGACTATGAACCACCAAATTTGAGTAAACTATCACTAAGGCCTAAAAACATTAAGGTAATGGTGCAGCTAACTAAAAAACACATCTTCAAATGCAATTATCTCCAAATATACCACCAAATTTTTGTCTTTCATTCTTACTATATTTTAAATATGGCTAAATGCCATGCAGCCCATCTGTCTGTTTATAATATTTGTATTTTTACATAACTGCAACTTTGCTTTATCAGCCTCCAACACAAAGACAAACAACAGGAGCAGTGACGCTCTTTTCCTGCTGATTATGCCAGCGTTAGATGCCCCATATCCTGTGGAGCCATAAGATTCTTGGTAAACTTGCTGCCATGTCAGTCAGGGATCCCGGTCTTACAGCAGGACCTTGAAAGATACTCTGTGTTCTGAGGGGAAACTAAGAAAGGTCGCAGTTTTGGAGAAAAGCAGCTGCAGCCAGACTTTTTCTTTCTTCTTTCTTCCAATGTGTGATGGAGTCTGGGTTTTTCTGCTTTATTCTCGCTTCTTGCCTTGCAGTTTATTCTTCTTACACAGTCAGCTCACACAGAGGTACGTTTCTGAAGATTTCTCAAACTTTTTTTAAATATTTTAAACTTGGAACAAGTTTTACCAGAGCTGGTTAAATCTAATGGGCGTGTCGTGAATGGAGAGGTCACGTCTTTGTGCCAGTGGATCAATGTGGTAACATTTTGATGAGTTACATGAGTTCAGCTCAAAAGGGGCTCAAGGACGGCTTTTTGAATTTGTATTTCATTGGGTCCAGTTCATTGTTTAAATTCCAGATTGTCAAGTGAGAATGTTCTTATGCTTGCAGTGAAAAAAGTATCATAGAAAAAGAACAAAAATAAAGAAAAAATCATTTGAATGTTTTAATGTATTTCAATTTTATGTAACTCAATGTGATGTTAATTGACAAATTGGAAGGTTCTTGGTGTAAAATGATTCATACGGCCAACGTTTTACTGACAAGCAATACATGACAGGAAAAAAGGAGAGTGACCTTTTAAATTAATTTTGAAGTTTAATGGCGAAAATCTTGTTTTATCTTCAGCAAGTTTCTAGTTTGCACCATTTTTTATAATGAATATGTATTTTGTAAGACAATTTCACACAAACTTCAAAGTATCTCATAAGGATTTTAGATTAACACGATGTTAATGTTCTCAATTTTTTATTTTTTGCCAACATTACATCTGAAAAATGTGATGTGCATTTGGAATCAGCTTCCCCGAGTTAATACTGTCCTTATCCACCAACAGCTGCAGCTACAGCTGGAAGACTTATGGGGGTTAGTCGCTTGTTGGACGTTTAAAGACTGAATTTCTTTCCCATTCTTCATTGTTAATTAGCTGAACATTCATCAGATTGGATGGAGAATGTTTGCAAAACAAATATTTCAATAGGATTTTGGTCTGGATTGTTGCACCATTCTAGCATCATCTACCAGCGGTGGTCAATCAATTCCATCATCAGCATGTCATGTATCTCTGCAAAGATCTTTTAATAAACCATTAATTTGATTCAGGAGTCCTGAATCAGAGTAATGTCTAAAACATGTTGCAGACTAATTATTAAGGAGGACTGACTTTTGACTTTGGCTCTTGCCCTGCTGGAAGAGGAACCTCCACTCCAGCTTCAAATCTTTCTCAAGGTTTTCTTCAAATATTGTTTTATTTTCATTTATCTTCACAATAACAAGTTTCGATGTCCCTGCTGAAGAAAGCATGTCCACACAACGATGCTGCCTCCACCACTGTGGTGATGTCAGGGTAATGCAGCGTTGCTTTCCTTTCACTGAGCATTTTGCATAAAAAACCTGAAATTATATAAACAGATTATTCCAAATGAGTTGCATTAGATTTTATTTAGGATTATGAAAGTAAAAGGGGGTGAAATACCAATGCAAACCACATTTTCTACATTTTTAATAAAAAACGTCAGAAACAAAGCGCCCTTACTTCTTGACAATGTGCTACATTATAATGATCTTTCAACAAAATGCAAAAGAAGGTTGTTGTTGTAATCAGACCAAAATGTGAACATTTCATGAATATGTTTAGCGGGTAAAACACCAAAATTGTTTGTTTTGTTTGGGGTTTCCCTGTGTGAAACTTTTCCCTCTCCTCCGCAGAGTGGGATGAAGTTGTGATGGTTGAACAAAACACATCCGCCACCTTGGTCTGTACTGGTGCCAGACTCCGAGGCGACATATCCATTAACTGGAAGGTGAAGCCGGTGGACACGGATGAATGGAAACTGATTCTCACAGCCAGCGAGAAGAAAAAGTTTTCTGGAGGTGCCTCGAAGCCATCCATGCGATTGACTGACGACAACTTTCGAAACACGGGGGATTTCTCGCTAGTTGTTTCACCCGAAGTGGCGGACGCAGGACTCTACTCGTGCCTCATCCAGAAACAGGAGAGTAAAGTGAAGGAGAGGATTTTCCTTTTGACAGTCCTCGCAGGTAGAAAAACGATTCAGCTGTGAGCAATAGAAACCGCATATTTTTTTCTAAATCACAGGTCTTCTAATTTAAAAAAACACATACTGGTGTTAGTCCGTGAGGAAAAGTAAAGTCGCTCTTCTTTGAATGAAGGTACACACTTAAAATCACATATTAGCGAAGCAAAGACGAGACTCCAACTAGGAAAACGTTTCTAGTTCTTTCCAAATATTCTAAAGCAACCATCATTTAGTGGAATGAGAATTTCAGAGAACAAGATCTTGTTTTGTTTGTGCTTTTCTCTTTTAAGAAAACTGCTTATTCTTATAATATATGTGTAGAATTGACTATTTACTTTTTTAAATTAGAAAGAAATTACAAACACCCTTTGGTTCAAGTGCTACAATTTTCTATGTAACTACATTGTTGCAAAAGTATTGATCGCTTTTGAACATTTTCACATTTTGTCCCATTGCAGCCTCAAACTTACAGGTATTTCATATGAAAGGCCAACACAACATAGTTGTGAAGAGGAAGAAAAAATGATAGATGCTTTCCAAAATGTTTTCCAAATAAAAATCAGAAGAATGCAGTGTGCTTTGTGTTCAGCCTCTCTGAGTGAATACTTTCAAGAACCACATTTTGGTGCGATTACACCTGCAGGTTTTTGTAAATCTACAGAGCTGCGTTTCTGCCTATTTCCAGATGCAGAACAGTTTAATCTCAGTCAGATGAGATGGCGAGCACACATGAACACTGAGTCTTACCACAGATTCTCAAATGAATTTTGACCATTCAAAAACACAAATTAGCTTCGATCTAAATCTTTTTTTTTTTTTTACAGGTTTAGGTTTTCGTCCTGCTGGAATGCATTTCCAGACGTCTTCTTCCTTGACTGACTTTAATTTCACTCCATCCATCTTCTTATTAACGCCTTCCAGCTTTTTAGAAAAAAATCTGCTTTTTAGAGAAGTTTCACAGCACCATAGTTTTTACATGTACGCGAATACTATTATTATAAGAAAAGTCCTTTACCTCACTGCAAGTAACTTCATTGAATGAATCATATTGTAGCCAAAATGTAGGAGACACAGACACACACTAACAATTAACTATAAATGTAAAAAGTGTCTTTTACCAGAGATTGTTTTATTATAGTTATTTATTTTCTTTTTCTTTCTTTTAGTCTTTAAAATACCAAAATTTGTAATAGTTGATTTCTTACCAAAGAGTGTCTGCTCACCTATATATTTTACATATAGTTCTAATACTAAACATTTCAGATTATCATTTGTAAATGTAAATTTTTTAGCAGGAAGTTTCCTTCTCACTTCTGATTAATGCATAATATGGAATCAGCTATTAATAATTTATAAGGTGGCTAATAAATAGTTTATAGATATGTTTTCCATTCATCTATAGCCACCTACAGTGGGAGCCTTATTGTAAATGGTACCAAATAAATAAATAGAAAGATTAAAAGTTAGCATGATTTATTCTAATGTTAGATTCCTGTATCCTTCCTTCTCTCCAGTTGGCTTCTTTCCCCCTCTGCCCGTCCGTCAGTACAGCACCCTGCGGTTGTTCGCCAGAGCCATTCCTGACATTTCTGTCTCTGAAATCACCTGGACGGCACCTGGCGGCTTTCCCATGAAGACAGAGAAGTGCCCAATCTCAGGCACGGTGACTAAAGTGCCGCAGGTCCAGAACGCCGATGGCGGGACTTACACCTGTACGGTTTACCCCCGGGGTAACTCCAACGGCATGCTGGCTGTGCGTGTGGACGTGAGAGTTGACGGTGAGCAGAAGCACTGAGGAAAATCATACAATTGTTGTTTCTTTCATTGAAGATAAACATCAAACCCGGAATCTGCAGGAGCAGAAGCATTATTTATTTAGGAATCCTGAACTTAAAGTTTTTCAAAGTATTTACTTCAATAAAAGGGTTTGGGGATTCAAAAGCATCCTGTAGATCTACACTGGATTTCAGCTTGTTCTACTGTGAATATTAGAGCTGCTACATTTATATATTATTCATCATTTGTTCCTCTCCTTTCCTTTATTGCTCTTCTCTCCTCAGCCAACAAAGTGGCCTCATTCAACAATATTTCACACCGTAAGTAACTCCAACAGAAGCAGGCTGAAAGTCCTGAGTCAGCTGCCTGCTAATCAGGTGGAGCTGAAGGTCAGAGGTGACTCTCAGCCTATAAAAACTTAATCCTAATTGCTGGAGAATTTTTCTTTCCCCATCATTTTATTACTCTTTGGCTATTCTGTTTATTCCCAGTCTTAACCTCTCTCCCTGTTATCATCTTTTTGCTCAGAATTGCTAATCAGCGCGTCTTTGTGTGCTGTAATGTTCTCACCTCTGCTTCCATTCCTTTACCTGCAGGAAATGAGATCTCCACTGCCACTCAGGCTCAAAAATCCTTCCTCCTGGCCTGTCCCAGCAGCCAGGGTGACTATGTCCGGCTTCACTGGCTTTTCCCAGACACCAAAACTTACAACGAGATTAAGCTAGTGTACCACTACGACCGCTGGAGGGGTTTCACCTCCAAGCACAGCAACAAGCTCCAGCTAGCTGGTCCGCCGTACGACCCAGAGGCTGGGAGCTTCTCCTTCCTACTCACGCCTGATTTGAAAGATGGAGGCCTCTACATTTGCGAAGTGTCTCTCAATGACGTCGTTTTCAGCCAGAGGACAAGACTGAGCGTTCTGAAAGGTAAGGAAGAGAGCGGTTGGAAACTGTTGCGCAAGGGGCGTGGCCAGAGAGGTGGCTGAAATCTGATTGGACACCCTGCCTGGCCCCGCCCACCAGAGCTGTCAATCAGTTTGTTCATAGCATATTATACATAGATTTTGTCCACACTCCATGTAAGTAGATGACAGAAATGCTCTCTTTGTTGTTTTACAACTATCATTAATAATTATTGTTGTTGATTTTTTCAATTTTATTTTATAAAAGTAGAACTCAATTTATATTTACTTGTAAATACATGAGATTTTTGCTAAATGGCTGAAGTCTAATCTTCAGGTTGATGCATATGATGCTTAATAATAAGAAGAAAAAGAACCTCAGACTACTGCACAAAAAACTCTTCATCGTGGAGAAAAGGAACTAACTAAACAACTGTTTGCAATTCGTGGTTTATAATGGCTCAATAATAAGTTGAACAGAGTCAGCATAATGGCACTAAAAATGGAGTTGTGTACTGTTAAGCTTTGCTAAGCTAAACAGGAACAATTAGTCTGTGCCCTACATGCCAAACAAATCCATGTGTATGTTTGGTAAACAGATAGTTTTGTTATTCAAATCTCGGCCAACTGTTCATTGTAATCTAAGGCTGCAGTGCATTTAGATGAAATTGCAATTTTAGTGTGCCACTCCTCTAGAGTTTGTGTCTCTGCCTGGAACCCATATGAAAAAGCATCTAGAGCCTGTAACAACGTGTGGTGGAAAACTGGCACGGCACATCACCTTGAAAACATGGTGAAACATGGTGATGGATGTATCATGCTGTGGAGTCACTTTTTATCAACAGAGAAATGGAAACTTGTGATTTGTTATCTGCTGGAGAAACTTTATTTGTATTCCTCCAAAAGTTCTGACTTCATCTGGTTCATAAAACTTCATCTGGTTCATAAAACTTCATCTGGTTCATAAAACCAGATGAAGTCAGTTCATAAAAACTGACTTCATCTGTCAGTTGAATTTTAAGTTTTTTAAAATATTACTGACATGATCATTTTGGGGTCTGATTGGTTTCTTTAACTTGTTTTAAAAAGAAAAAGTGACGCATCAACATCAACAAATTTCTTTCATTGCCAGTAAGAACATATAGAACCTTGTCATCCATTCATTAATTCGCTTCAGCGCACAACATTTAAAAACAATCATCCATAGCCCACCAGTGAAAACAATAAGTAACTTACACAACCTGCTCCTTCCTTAACTATAAAAATAACAACAGGCATCTCTGTTCAAACATTTCTTCACAAATTAAACCCAAAATCAGCTGCAAGCAGCCTAATCAACCGCGTAATATTATCCAATTAGTTCATAAAGTCTGATCATTTGTTCTCATGGCATTTGTTCAATTACATCACTGTTCAAGTCATTACCCACATCATTTTATTCTTCTTTTCTATTACCAGTCAAACAGCTATGCTTTAATGTAATTTGTGCACTTTAAATCAATTTCTCTTGCATGATTCTTGCCATCAATTTGTATCTTAGATGAAGAAATAAACAAAGAATGAATCCTGCAACCTTTGTGGAAACTAATTTCCAGTCTAATAATATATAGATATAAAATAAAGAATATCATTAAAAAATAAATATTTTTATCATATTACAAATTACTGGTGATTAGGGCTGTTGTAAACGGATATTTTAGTAATTAGTAATCTAGAATAATAACTCAATTATTCTTATGATTAATCGAGTTATCGGATAAAAAAAAAGATAAAATAAAACATTGGTAAATCTAACATAACAGCAGTATTACTATAGCATATCAACATCAGTCCAATTTTTCACATTTGAACTTCCCTAACAATAACTTTCCTGTAGCTTAGAAAATTTACCTGTAGCAATAATAGCTCACTTTCCAAGTTAACCTGAAGAAAAGTTATACGAAAATCTAAAATTATATTCAGTGTAGTAATAAAGAGGCAGGCTCTCAAATACGCTTATAAAAAATGTCTATACTCTAGCTTTTCGTTTCTGTATTCATCTTCAGTAAATTTAACAGATGACCTCTCACCTTGCCCAGACATTTATAGCTTTTGTGTTCATGTTAGCGACGGGATGTTACACCTTCGTTCGTCACAAATAGAAACTCATCTACCAGCCGCCACGATGAGCTCCCATTTGTTGAGACCGGGATGATATGAAATACATTTTCTGGTTCGTCCTAAAGCTACACTTACCTTAATCATCTAATGCTCAGCCGCCCGCAGTGTTCAGTCTATCCGCTCACCTGTACAAATACACCTGCAGCATCCGCTCACCTGTATAAATACACCTGCAGCATCTTCCCCGTCAACAACTCAGACGGAAGTGAGAGCGCTGTGCAACTCAAGTAATAACCCGGCCGGAACACGGTGCATTAAACAATAAAACATAAATTTACGAAGCTTTGAGGCAGATACATTTTTCTCGAGGAATTTGAATAATCGAGGTATTCGAATCACTCGAGGAATCGTTTCAGCCCTTCTGGTGAGTTTATGCAAAATATTTCTCATTTCTTAATTACAATTTATTTTTCCAAATTCCTAAACACTCATGTACAGAATAACTGGGGAAGAATGCAAAAATATTTAAATCTCAAAAACACGATATACTGTATTTAAGCCTGGACCACTTTCTTACAGTTATTTCATTTATATCACTTATGACGTCCTTAAGTAATCTTCTGCGAAAAACACAGTACAAATACATGATATTTATAAAGTGTAGGAATGACATGAATGCATAATATAATGTAATATAACAACGCAACGTGTTACAATATAATATAATAGA
Organism: Brachyrhaphis roseni; assembly: GCA_903066815.1. NCBI lineage: Eukaryota > Metazoa > Chordata > Actinopteri > Cyprinodontiformes > Poeciliidae > Brachyrhaphis > Brachyrhaphis roseni. The sequence continues at coordinate 166,690 of CAEFZY010078842.1, forward strand.
TAAAACCTCTGTGTTGCACTCCATTTGTAGACATTGTTATTAAATATTCCTTTGCTCTTTAATTAAATATCCTCAAATTAGTTATTTTTCTAATTCATCAGTGCTTCCATACTTATTTCCTAGGGCAAAAATTATTTGCACCATCTCTGAACAAACAAAATCTTTCTTATCATAGGAGGAAGAAAGGTTGAAGGTTTTTGAATGAAAGTTTCATGATGAGTAAATTGGTGTCAAATATTTTCATCCAGGACTTCTCAACAAAACTTCACCCTGAGAGATTAGTGAAGAATTTTAAGTTTTACAGATTAAACCAAGCTCTTTTTTTGTTTGTTTTACTTTTGTTGTTTTGTTGGTCTGAGTCAACCAAAAAGTGAGTGATAAATATAAAAGAATGAAAACATTAGTTTTGTGAAACAATGATAACTCTTTGCCTCAGGGGAAGCTAAATTATAAAGTAATGGTGTCAGAAGAAGTTGATGACGGTTTACAAACTCAAACTCATGAAGCATAAAGCAGGAACTTCTGCAGGTTGCCACATCATTAGTCACAGAAACGCTGAAATCTTCTGTAGTTTCTACATAAATGTAAAACACAATGCTTTACGACGGTTGTGGAAATATTCAAGGAAACAAAGGAAACTGGGACCACAGTGAGTTTTCAACAAGAATCTGCTGTCTCTAAAAGCTCTTTCTCATCTCATTGCTCCTTTAAAAATGTGACTGGCAAGCCATAAATTATGAAGAAAGTCTTTGTCAGCAGTTGCAGGAACAATAGAACAATGGCAGCAGAGATCTCGTGGGATGTAGTTTAAATTTTATTCAGATCAGTCTTTTATATGGTAAAGAATCTCACCTCCTTAAGCTGGCCTCATTCGACAGAGTTTGTTTGATAATTACATGGCAAATACAGATTCAGTGATTTATACAGGTCAGTTCTCCTTGATTCTGATGTAAAGCGCATAGTTATAGTTGTAACAGCTATATTATGCATGGAGAAAATTATGCATGCAACCCCATTGATATTTATTTATAGATCCCTCAGCAAATTACCCATTAATCACATGCTTCCCTTAAGCCTCTACAACCTTTTGGCTGGATATTTGACTATTCCTCTTTGCAGAATTGGTTGGTTTCCTGTCATTTAAGCAATATTTGCAAATCTTATCTGATGCACAAGTACCACTGGCAGTGAAACAGTTTCACAGCATGATACTACCACCACCTAGCTAGACAATTGGTGCATTGTTTTTAGTTTTGAAAACCTCACCTTGACCTCTCCAAACTTACTCATCTGAATATAAAACTTTTATACAGAAGTCCTCAATCTTGATTATTTCATCCCCAGTTAGAACTTCAAGCAGCAAAACAATGCAGCAGTTTGATACTACAAGAAGAGTGCTTCATAGTGCTCCAAACTTTTGACAGAATCACATATTATTTTAAGCCAAATAATACAGTTAATCTTATTTTACCCTAGAATGTTTCTCTAGAAGTCATTTTGCTTGTTTAGGTGTCAATTCAGTTCATGTTATTTAAACAATTTATCTGTTGCTTTGGGCTTTGTGCAGTGCATGAGTACCAGGACAGTGAAACTAATCCATAGCAAAATGCTACGTCCACCATGCTTGACATTATTCACAGGTTTGAAAGCCTCATCTCGACTCTCCCAAACATTAATTTCATTGTGGACAAATGGTTCAGTCTTTGACTTCCCTGAACATAAAGCTTTTATTTGGAAGGCATTTTCTTGAGGGAACTACAAACTTCCTATGACTTTGCTCATATTGAAGCAGAAACTTTGCTATTTGTTGGTACCCTCTCAGTATATTGCAATCTAAAACCAGCTTCCTTGTGGGGAATCAAAGCAGCTTAAGGTGTTTCTGGTTTACCCTTTAAAACCTTGACACCAGTTTCTTTATTTTCGAGTGACTGGTTGGGTCAGATGACAGAAAACTGGATATGTCTGGATTCTACAGCAGGAAAAAAATTATATCACTCACCACAACTGGTTCTGGCCTGGAGTAAGTGCTTAATAAACTCACCAACCAGGCCTTAATGACAAGAACTGTCAAGAATGGCGGTGTGGAGGTGAGGTGAGGCAGACGCTTGAGACCCAGGTTTAACAGAAAGATGGTGGATTTAT